>RJWJ010003467.1:0-86020 GCA_004363605.1 Indri indri | reverse complement strand
GTTCAAGTTGCTTCCAGCTCGTGTCCCCTCACCGCTGGGCCCCACGTTTCCTGACACAATTCTACATCCACTTCACACAAGCCCCTGCCTCTCGGTGGGCTTGTAAGTCTGTGGGGAAGCTAGACTGTCTCGTGAGGGACTTATCCCGGTGCACTTACTGACCCGGCTGGCGCCGCCGTCTCACGCTCCACTCTCTATTTTCTGTCCGCGCGTTCCAGGTTTTGCATTCCAATCTCCCGTTCGCCTTATTCTTTTTCCAGATTTGTGTGTCCCCCGCTGAATCTCCACCGATTCCCCTCGCTGTTTTTGCAGGAGAGAGATCCGGTCATGTGTAGCAGACCGAGATCTACATCTCTTTCTCTGGAGGCAGGGAACCAGGAGGCTGCCTTAACTCCGCCATTTTTCCCCCCCTCCTGTGAAAACTAGATTGCTTCTGCTCAATTTTAATGCTATTTGACTGACAGCCTATGAGCCTGTAAGTTTTTTATAACACCCCCAAACTCTGATACTTTTTGAATATCTTATTGGATAGTCTTATGAGCCTGTAAATTTTTTATAAGACTCCCAAACTCTGATACTTTTTAAATATCTTATTCGAATTCCTAAATCAAAGGTTGGCAATTTCTTTTCTGTAAATGGTCAGATAGTAAATGTTTAAGGCTTTGCAGGACACATAAGGTCTCTGGTCACATATTTTTCTTTGCTTTTTGTTTGTTTTTACAAATCTTTTAATATATTGAAAATAAAACATTTTTGGCACAGAGTCCAGGCCGTATTTAGCCCAGGCTTATAGTTTGCCAATCCTCGTTCAAAATTTTTCAGTGTGTTATACCATCAGCTGCCCCTCTTTAAGATAGTGATGCCTACTTCACTGATATAACCTGGGTTTGAAGTGCCCCAATGTGCCAATCTGCCTGTGATTTCTTTTGATAAAAATGTTGGCCTTTTTTGTTTAGAGGCAATAAATATGCTGTATGTTTTTGATTGTTATTATGGTTCTTACTGCAGCCTGATTAACATCAAATACATGTGAGAAGAAAAATGGGGAGTAAGCACAGCCAGTTAATTTCTTTATTTAGCAATCAGAAGGAATGAGAAACTAAAATTAATTGCCTGTTTACCAAGTGCAAGCCATTTTTATATAATTCCTTTGTGTTCATGAAAATCATAAACAGGAAGGCATACCTATTTTTTCATATCTATAACCTAAGATTAATTAACCTAATTGAGATATCACTGTCCACTAGAATTTTCCATTGTGATGGAATTGTTTTATATTTGTATTTACATTGTGGTTGTTGAGCACTTGAACTGAGGCTAACATGACTAAATTATTTTAATTTTAATTTCAATTTAAACAACCACATGTGGCTAATGATTACCATATTGGAAGTATAACCCTAAGAGCATAGGTAACTTGTTCAGGTTTAGACAGTAAGTTCTGTGTAACTCCTAAGCTCATATTTTTTTCCATTATGCCACACTGCCTCATCAATAAAACTCAAGGTGTCTGTGAAGATAGTAGGAAAGAATGGGTGGACCTTACCCTACTGAGTAGAAAATGTAAAGAAAGTACTTAGGCATTTTTCAAGGTATATTAACTTTTTAGGCCATTAGCTCAGTTAGTAAATCCACACTCTGGAGCACCAGATCATAATTATCAATCAATAGCTATGAATTTCATTTATAGTCTACATGTTATTAGTATTGCATTATATGAAGTAACATGACTGTACTCTGAGAACATTAAGGTGTTGAAAAAATGTTCAGATATTAGTATACTTCAAAGTGTTTTTCTTATATCTAAGGAGTAATGTCTTAGGAAGAATTTTTTTTCCTTTTTTTTTTGAGACAGAGTCTCACTCTGTTGCCCTGGCTAGATTGAGTGCCCTGGCGTTAGCCTAGCTCACAGAAACCTCAAACTCCTGGACTCAAGCGATCCTACTGCCTCAGCCTCCCGAGTAGCTGGGACTACAGGCATGCGCCACCATGCCCAGCTAATTTTTTCTGTATATATTTTTAGTTGTCCAGATAATTTCTTTCTATTTTTTTTTAGTATAGATGGGGTCTCGCTGTTGCTCAGGCTGGTCTCGAACTCCTGAGCTCAAACAATCCGCCTGATTCTGCCTCCCAGAGTGCTAGGATTACAGGCGTGAGCCACCGTGCCCGGCCGGGGAACAATCATTTTTAAAAAATAGCTTTTAAATGTAAAAATTGACATCCTTCACATAACTTCAGAGCTTTTATTAACAAAATTTATCAGGTTTATAGTGGAGCATACTTTCTGGCGTCAGTTTTAATATATTTTTGTATTGATACGTGATGTAAGTATGGAATGGAAATCTTGTTATTTCATCAGTGAATACGAACTGGGTATGAAAAATCAAAAGTGATATCTTTTGAGGAGGCATGCCTAGATATATCAGTTTGTGATGCTGTTGCATGTACTAGAAGAAGGCTTGGGGTGGGAAGTAAACAAAATTTCTCTTTTAGTGTTAAGTCTTTATTTTGCCCTGTGTTTCTGGAGCTTCAATCTGAATCAGAGTCATGCCTAGTTTAAACAGGAAATTGCTTAAGTAGTTCTTATATAGCTTCCCTTACTGTGCTCATGAAATATTGAAAACTGTGTCAGAAATGAAGCACAGGCACTACCACTGTTATTGGAAAGCGTTTAGAATCCTTTGGCCAATGTTTCTTCCGGGTCGTGCACAATTTTATTTGTGTATAAACCAAGAAGACTTCTTCCCTGTGGATGTTCTTTGTCGATTTCAGCAAGCCTCCTTCCCATCTAAGGAATCATACTCTTAAAATATTTATTCCTTGGAAAGCTTCTCATTTGACCTTTGCATGGATAATCTTTCGGAATTATTTTTATACCTGATTAACACTCGAACATTTTATTCTTAGAGCTGGTAATTTGCCTGCCTTCTTAATTAAAATCCAGTTATATCCAAAAAAGATCATTTTTTGCTTTAGATTAAGCAGGTAAAAGGGAAGGCATTGGGAAAGTCAGGGGCAAAGGATTTGTAATGCAAGGAAATTATTTTTATGAATAATGTAAATGGAAATTGTATTTCAAGATGCAACCCGTATTGCCCAGTACTCCAGTCTACTCTTTATTTTTTAATTTTTCCATAGCATTCATCAACTTGTAATATACCATGTAATGTATTTATTGTGTTTACTACGTCTCTCGTCTCCACTAGAATGTCAGTTCCATGACAGCAGGAATCTTTTTTTCACTGATACATTCTAAGCACTGAGTCTGGGGTCCGGCACATAGTAGGTGTTCAATTAATGTTTGTGGACTGCATGAATACCAAAATCAATCCTACTTCACCCCTCAAATTTTAGTAATTATTACATTGCTATATTATATTAATATATTAATGATATTCCTGATAATTATTGCTATATTGCATGTGGAGTAGGTAGTTAACAAATAGGTAAAAATAGTACTGTACCATACTAGATGGTGGTACTAGTCTTCTTAGTATCGGAAGAGAATCTTAGGAACTATAACTTAAAAATGTATGAAGTAATTTGAAATGCTTGAGTATTTAATATGTTTAAGTGAAACCAATACTGTTCCTGAGATGCCTCCAGAATTTTTCAGGAATTAGAAGATGGGAAACTTTTCATTTTAAAAGGTATTTTTGATATATCTTTCTCAGATGGGAAAGCTGACAACCATGCCTGCAGGTCTGATAAATGCATCTGTAAGTGTACATGCTGCCAGAGAAGAGGAATACAAAAAGCAGCTAATGAAACCAGAGCAGGTAATTTGCCTACAAAAGTTTATGAACTTTGTATAATGTAAAGATGATACAAAAACTATGTTTTTTTTTTCTGTTACCTCTACTGATCAAAAATGCCTTTGAAGTCTTTGTTAGGTACATTTTATGAGTTGAGAGAAATAGTTATAAGAGATCTCAAACCAGATACTATATTGTATCTAACACAAGCATCTAAAATTCTAATTGCAGTGAAAAATAATTGGTGATTTTTCTTAATGAATAATCAATAAGTAGCACAGGGGCTTAGAAGTTCTAAGCAGTCTGATTTTTCTTTCTTGAAAAATTTATACACATACATTCAGTATTAGGAAACCTCAGTTTAAGAAAATCATTAAGATCTCAGTTTTGGAGGTGATGTTAGATGTTTTCTAGATCAGCCTCCTGTATGGTATTGTAATCCCCTCTATAGTAGGCATACTCAATGGCGATTTGTCTTCTACATATAACTCTGTGTAAAGGAGCCTAACGAGCCCATTCCATTTTCTGGAAGCCCTGATTCAACTTAAAGTCCTTCCTTATGTCATCCACAAACCTGTCTCATAATAACTTCTATCCATTGGCAGAAGTATCTTTTGCATTGGTGCCATACGGAAAAATTCTCATCTCTTTGAAAAAAATAACCCTTCAGATGTCAGTTACACTTTAAGTAATTTTGCTTCCTGGATAAGCATATTAGTTGCTTTAACCATTTCTCATATGTAATAGCTTTGAGTTCCTTACTATTATGATCATTTTTGCCAAACATGCTCAGGATGGTTAGTGTTTTCTTCAGGTGTAAGTGTTTTGACTACTGCAGTTTAGAGTCAGACTGACTTCACCTGTTCCAGATGTTATGTTTGTATTAATGCTGCCTGAGATCACGTTAGCTTTTATATTTATTTTTGTTTTGAGTACTCATAATAGACCTGTGCTCATAATCAGACTTTGACCATGACAAAGTGAATTTGCCGTTCTCTACAATTCATTAAGACTTTTTACATGGGCTACTGGTAAGCTGTATCTTCTTCTAGTCTGTACTTAGGCATTTGGACTTTTTGGACTCTGTTGGAGGTATATTTATACCTGTTTAAATTTCATTTTGTTGATCTATCCTATTATGCCAGCCTGTTGAGCTGTAATTGTGGTTACTGTTTCTATTCACCATTGTGCTTTTTATCTCTCCCAGCCTCAAGTCACCCCTAAGATATATCTACACACTTAATAATGAGTTCTTGAATCTGTCAGGCCTGCATCTGCATCCTGATTCCACCCATTGACTAATTGGATGACATTGGATAGAATTCTTAACGGTGTCATAAGTATTCTGTTGTAAGAATGTACCACCATCAAATGTGAAATTTCCATAAATTTTTGGAAATTTAGAATATTTACAATTATTTTGCTGTTGTAGCCAATGCTTCTTGAACCACTCTGTACCTAAATCTTTATGTATACCTATAGCTATTTCTTTAGGATGAGTTTCTAGAAGCAGAATTGTCAAAAGGCAGACAAAAATTGATACATTGTAAAACTAACAGGCAGAAAGGTAATATTTATACATTCAACAAAAAATATTTCTTGAGCTCCTCTTGTGTATATGAGAAACACTGTTCTAGGTACTGGATAAAGTTTTATTAATTTTCGTTAGCAATCTAGGGTAGATTTGCTTTCCTTCACACTTGCTGATTCTCAATATTCTTTTTCTTTTTATTAATCTTAGATGGTGTTTTTAAGCCTTCCTTGACACTCCCATATTTGGATAGCTCAAAATCTGGGTTGGAAGATAAGTAACTAGCATTTGTCCCTAATAGCTGAATTTACATATTTCTGAATTTTAAAATAAGTGCTCTTTATTATAGAATACACAATATTTTTTGATATTTATTATATTCCCTAGTATATTATAAATATAATTTAATTGAATTACTTAATAAACAAAGTTGGTTGCCAGCTATGTGCTAGAGCCCATTCACAGAGTCAAGATCTAATCCTTGAGGAATGTAAAATTTCCAAAGAGATGGAAATGTAATTTATATGCAACAATTCTAGATACTTTTATTGTGTAAAGTGAGCTATACATCTGTTTAAATCTATTTATAATAAAGCCTCTATTAAACCAGAATACTTTATAAATGAGATATTATGGTTATTTGAATCTTTTGGTAAACTTGTATTTAACCATAAAATCCTGTTTTAGTTCAACTCTTCTTGTTAAACATGTTTTTTTAAAAAAAAAGTATCAATATACTCTTGCCTTATTAGGTGTCCATCTAGTGAACATAATTAAACCTTCCTTTAATAGAAAACTCTGTAGGGCCATGGGGTGATCATTTTTTTTTTTAAGACATGAAATTCAAAGTATCCAGATTTACAAAATGACTGGTAATTGGTCTGCATGTATACAGCAAGCGATAGACATCCCTGGATATTTCTTTTTAAAATCCCTCTATGATGTGAGTTTGACTTATTTTCTTGTCATTTGCTTGTTGTTACCAAGAAATAACAGAGAAAAAATCTTGATTTGAGAGCTCTAGTTACTTTGGTTCAATTTAATTTTAAATGTGGTTTTATAGCTTACTGAATCTAATCATAATTTCTGAATACAAGTTGTATTTATAAAAAATGCCATTTAAGCTCAGGACCTCCAATCCACAGTGAGAATGTTCTTCCCTCAGTGGATACTGTAGTAACCTCCTACTGGCCGTTTCTTAAAATTCTCACAGTAGAGCTGAAATCCTTTTATCATAAACCTTTCAACTGTGCTTCTATGCCCATGCCAAAGAAGGAAAATACTTTAAAGCACTGTTTCTTTAACCATTCTGACCCCTTTGAGAGTGTGATGAAAACTTTGAATGCTCTTTCTAGAAAATACACAAAATTTTGCTTACAATAGATCACAGATAAAGAACCTGAGTCAGCAGGTTTCAGTGGGGATAGGCAAGAGAATAAGAACAATGACTAATAAGTTTGGAACTGGGGAGTGTGAAGAATAGAGAGGCTGGGAATATCATGGACAAACGTATAAAGTAAATAATTTTGCCCACTCTAACACCAGTACATCCATATGCATGTCTCCTTTCTTGGGGAGAGGGGAAACTTCTCTACCTGCAGTGTACCTTTTTATGTGCACAATGTACCTAAAATATAAAATATGCCTCTCTGACCTTCCTAATTCCTCATAGTTGCCAGGTAGGTGAATTTAAATGCAAGCATTAGTCCAGAAAGAGAAACACTAACTCTTTAATCCTGGTATGGGTAAAGGGTCATTTAATGGCAAAAAGAATTTTGGGACCTACTACTGGGAAAGTTTTACCAAACTGATGCTGTCTCATGTTTTGTTTTGTTTTCTTTTGTTAGTTTTAATTTTAATTTTTAAAAAATTGACATAAAATTGTATGTATTTACTTTATACAACATGTTTTGAAGTACATATACATTATGGAATGACTAAATCTAGGCAATTAACATGTTCATTACCACACATAGTTATCATTTTTGTGGTGAGAACACTTTACATCCACTGTCTTAACATTTTTCAGGAATATATTATTAACTACTGTCTCATGTTTGTTGTCAGCAGAACATCAAATCCAAAGTCATTAATTATCAAGTTCCCTTACTGTTGATTTTTAAACTTGATTCTCCCCAATTATGCCTTCACCAAACTTCATAGAAAGGTGTTATACCCTTAACATAAGTCCTTACCTGGTTAAATGTTTTATAGTTATTTTATGTTTATATTTGTTTTTATTAAATATTAATTAGAATCAAAAGGCTGTTTACTCAATGTGTGAAAGGTATAAATAATAATAATATGATGATGATGATGATGAATAACGATGTAGTTACCATCCAATTTAAAGGAAAAACAAAACAAAATCCCTTGTGTTCACATCCCATTCCATTCAGAGATAACCACTACCCTGAGTGTTTATTATTCCCCTCCTTTACTATATAATTTTAGTTTATATCTTGTTAATGAAACAAAAGCCAAACTCTGTAAAATAATTTTAAAGAGATTTATTCTGAGCCAAATTTGAGGACCATGACCCATAGTCAAGCCCAAGAAGTCTTGAGCAAGTGGACTCGCTGTGGCTGGGTTACAGTTTGGTTTTATACATTTAAGGGAGACAGGGGTTACAGGTAAAGTCCTAAATCAATACGTGAAAGGCATACATTGGTTTGGCCCAAAAAGGTGGGCCATCTCGAAGCAGGGGCTTACAGGTTATAGGTGGGTTTGAAAATTCTTTGACTTGTAATTGGTTAAAGACATGAAGCTTTGTCTAAAGGCTTGGAATGTTTTAAGATAAGGAAGTCTGTTAATCAGAGACAAGCCACTGGACATATATTTGTTGTGTAAATTGAGGATCTGCAGGTTTGGCTTGCATACTCTTGGGCCTGTTAATGGGTTACAAAGGATGTCCCCAAGAAGGGAGGGGGACATGATGAGGCACGTCCGACCTTCCTTTCTCATGGACCGCGACTCAGTTTTAGGGTATTTCTGGAGTCCCCTTGACCAAGAGTGGGTCCATTCAGTCAGTCAGTTGGGGGGTGAGCCTTAAGATTTTATTTTAGTTCAAAATGTCTATATTGCTAAAGCAATATATTTATTGGTTTTCCATGTGTTTGAACTATGTATATTGATGGAAACATACCTGCATGCAATTTTCTGCATCTTACCTTTTTTTCTTAACATTATGTCCCTGAAATTCATCCAGATTTTTCCACGTACTTGTCATTTTTAAATTTTTGCCTAATTCATAATATTCTATTGTATGGATATACCCCAATTTTATTTTTGATTTTACTATTGATGGACATTTGTTTTTTTCCAGATTTTTACAATTAAAGTATTGCTATAAATGTTATTGTACATAGCTCTAGGTGTGCAATAACAGAAGTTTCTCCAAATATACCTAGGAGTAGAATCACTGGGTGATACTATATGTGGCATTACTTAATTTCTGGTCTCTGAATAGTCTTTATAACCAGTTTACCACATCATCCCTGCATTTAAGATGATTTTAAAAAATTTTATTGGCATTTTTAGTTATCTTTAGGGAGGAAGGTTTATGAGGATTCCTCTTCTGTCATACTGCTTGGAATATGCAGTCCAGCTATTTTATGTTTTTGACGTGAACTTTTCTTGCCTGTAGCTCCCAATATATACTGCACCGCCTCTCCAGTCTAAATATGTTGAAGAGCAGCCTGGTCATTTACAAATGAGCTTTGCTTCCATCCGCACTACAGCTGGTCGTTATGTTGCCTGGTGTGAGGTAAGTAAATTCTGACCTCCATTTCTGACCTAGGCCTCTTCATCCCTAGTTATGCAACCTGGTGGTCCCGTGCTCCCTGGAGGTCACCATATTGATGCTGAGCTTAGTGCGGCAACCCCCATCGGCATAGTGCACTATAGCCCCAACTCCTGGGTTTAGGTGATCCTGCCGCCTCAGCCTTCCAAGTAGCTGGGACTACAGGTGCGCGCCACCACGTCCAGCAATTCTGATAGTGGTTTAATATGAGGGGTTTCTCATTAATTGTTCCAGTTACCTGTTGATGTGTAACAAACTACCCCAAAACTTGGTGGCTTAAAACAGCAACTGTTAAATTATGTCTTATGATTTTGTGAGTCAGAAATTTGATGAGAATTCAGACAGGTCATTCTTCTGTTGCATGTGGTATTGACAGAGGTAACTGTTGTATTCATCCGGCAAACAGGCTGGTCTAGAGAGTCCAAGACAGCTTCATTCACATTTCTGACACCTTGTCAAGGATGGCTGGAAAGCTGGCCTCAGCTGAGATTGTTGACTGGAGTACCTACACGTGGCTGTTCAAGTATGGTGGTCTCAAGTTAGATAACTTACATGGGCAGTTTGGGGCTCCTAAAGGCAATGTTACAAGAGGCCCTAGGTAGAATTTGCCAAGTTTCTCAGCTGTTCAAGAATGTTACTTCTATAGCATTCTATTGTTAAGTCTCTAAGACCAGTCCAGTTTTAAAGGGACAGAAATTAGACACGACCACGCAGTAGGAATAGCAGCAAAGAATTTGTGGCCATATTTAACCTATGACACTAATGCGTAGATTAAAGTAGTTCATCAAGCGTTTATGTCACCTAGCATGTACAAAACGTTATTCACTTTTTATGTGAAATTCTGAGATTACTTCTGAATTGTTCCTTATTTGGCTAAGCAACATGTTGTTCACTTATTGGGGTTAGTTTATAAGACCATTCTGATTACAGGCAGCTATTGGGCAAAGTAGAATTTATGTGACTTTAATGCTTAGCCTTCTATCAGCAGTATCCAACAGCAGAGTGGTAGAGTAAGCTGATACAACCCTAATGTCTTATTATCATCACATAAACATAGTTGTGTTAGCATCAACATCTCAAATGTCAGTGTTTTCATCATTCTGATTTATAACCACACAACTTTTTCCCTGGATATAGCCTATCCAGTTGTGAACCTTTGTGCCTTTAAAGTTTCTAATCCATTCTTTTTAAAAAGAAAATTCTAATGGGCTTATGAAAAATATCCTTAGGTGAAATACCAAATTGATGAACTCTGGTGATTCCAGCTGATATTTCGAACATCTGATGAATGCATGATGTTATTTTTGAAAACTCATGCTTGTCATACAATTCTAATGGTACTAGTTGTACTATGCTGTCTTAGTAGTTTGATCTCAGAGGGCAGTATCTTAACTAATTATGGTCTGAATCATGCCCCTTAGGCTACTATGCCAATAGCTGGATGATTCAGACTTAAATCTCCTGAGACTTAATTTTCCATAGTGTTCTGAAATTTTTCTTCAGAGAGGTAAATTGTTCCTGAGCGATCTTTAAATTGCTATTGTAACTCGCCCAATTTAAGACTAAAATAATGTTTTATTCTGTTAATATGCTGAAATGAATAAGTTGAAGAAAGGCACTTTAAAATGCATTTCATCTTCAGCGTAAACAACTTTTCCTCTCTAATTTTCCCCTAAAAACGTAATCTATTCTTTAAAAATTACATCTGACTCAAATTACATTCCACATTAAACCTAGAATCACGTACCTCTAATTCAATTCCTAACTCCTACTACTTAGTGTTTTGAAATTTAGTTAGCAGTGACCCCTAGTGGTAAAAATGAATTCCTAAACCCAACTAATGAAAATTTTCCAAAAGTGATAATTTTCTTCCTTAATGGTTAAATGATTTCTAATAACTGGCCAATAGGTATTTTAACTTTGACGGTGAAATTTTCTTGAGACAGTCTCTAAAGATAAGTATCTCAGTGTCAGTTAGGGTTTATGGTGGTTTGTATAGCTTTAAACCAGGATGAACCTCTGCATCTCTGATCACCGTTGAACTATCTGAGACAAAATTGCAAACCCAAGATATCTCTATAGCAATAACTTATCTCTTCACTGTCTAATATAATAATTTATATTTTCTCTGCTTTGAAAATCTCTTTTGTTCTTGCTTTATCCCATGGTTTCACACCAGCTAGTTCAGAGGAGACCATATATTTGCATTGTGTTTTCTGGTTCCTTCAATAGAGTACAGCATGACTATGGGTAAATTATTTCATGACTTCCTTTTTCTTCTGATGTAAGTGAGATAATACCTCTTACTCAATAAATATTTATAGCACTCTTTTTTGCAGTATAATAAATTAGTTAGAAATAGCTAACAGGCAAGATTTGCTTTGAAGCTTTAATCCCTTTAATGGGTTAATATAACCTTGATTTATAGAGAACTTATGTTCCTATTTAAAACAGGATGGACATTAGTCTATATAGGATGATTTCTATTCTGAGATAAATGTCTTTATTTAGATTTTTTTCTTGTTCTAATACACACTAAGGAAAAGGCAGAAGATGAAGTCTTTTTTTAAGGCTTTATGTTCTTTTTTCCCCTCTGCAAATGATTACATTGTTGTATCCTTACTGATCAGATGTTGCTCCTAAGGTGAAATATATCCCCCTGCTTGCTTTATTTGACTTCCACTCATTTTTCTAAGCTACTATTAAATAAGATGATAAATCTTTATATTTTTAATATCTTTTCTGTGAGCTGCTCTGATTATTTTATAGGCATTACTTTATCCATCTATATGAGGAAAATGGTAAACAAGTATTATCCATATTAAATAGAGTGAAAGGCAAGAAATGAAGACAAGCTAAGTTAAGCAAGTATCCTCATAGTGAATCAATAAGAAAGCTGTATTTTAGATTTAGGTGTAATGCTAAGTGAACTTTTTAATATAATCTCAGAAATGTAGGCTATTTTATTTGATTATCAGCAGCTTCAGAAATGCAAATATCTTCCTCCCTGTTTTGTTTAGGGTGTTTATGTCTTTGTGAAAAATGGGATAATGGATACAGTACAATTTGGAAAAGGTAGGTGAGTGAACCATCTATAATTAGAAATATTCTATTCCGTTTTTAAGTTACAGTGTTTATATGTGAGAAAAATAGATATGGTATGTTTTCTATTATACTTTTACCAATTCAGAAGATACTTTGTATAGCAGCTTATTGATAATAATGATAAAGCAATAGTATCTACCATTTATTTAGCAATTATTACATGCTAGGGCACTGTGGTAAGCATTTTATATAAATTTATCTAATTTAATTTTTGTCACAATTCTGTGAGTGTTGGTATTATAATTATTCCCATTTTACAGATAAGGAAACAGATTTAGAAAGGTTAAGTAGGTCATGAAGGTCACATAGCTAGTAAGTGGCAGTGCCAAGTTCAAACTGAGGTCGGTTTTAATTACAAAGTCCACGTAATATACTCATAAAGCATAAATTAAAAATATATCTCCATTGTTGCTAATTGGTTTAAATAAGAGCTATTTGCTGTTAAAATATTAAATATATAATATTTTGCTATGAGTTGCTAGGAAACATTATAGCAATCATTCACCCTGGAATATTTAAGCTAATGTTGGAGAATAATTGTATTTGACTCTTTAGCTTGTTAATTGTGTTTAGTAGCAGATATAGCGTCATAATATTCTTGGCTTATGGCAGTTTTCAAAATAGATATGTGTGGGAGACAGAATGATTAGCTAAAAATTTAAATGTCTCCATGAAGTTGATGACCTGTACTGGAATTATCAGTTATATATTAGGAATTAATTCAAAATTATATCCCATATTAATCCTGATAAATATGACTAAATATATGATTGCCATTAAATAATTAACTATGATAGAAGTGTATTTTTATAACCAGAAACAATTTAAATATATAGAAAGCCAAGAAATCTGGACTTTTGCTTACTCTTCATCTGCTTTTTATCTAGGCTCATTTCTCAACCTGATTATTGGTTTTAACCAAGAGCAGTGGCTGCTCTAAGTTTTTTGGAGAGTAATGGCAACCAAAGTCCAGTGGCTGCATATATCCTTAAACTGTTATTCAGAGCTCATTAATAAAGTGTCTATTTCACTTCTTACTGGAAGCTACCAGTATTTCAACAGATAAAGGCAGAAGCACATTAATTATAGGGATATAATATATATACAATCAGGAATTACCTTATAGTAATCCATATCAAGATGTGCCATTTAGCATCATATTTCATTAAAGAGTAATAATGACCTGCACCATTAAAAAATAAACATAATTAAATCAACTATGGAAGGCTTTATTTTTAACAAGTTAATATAACTAGCTTGTAATTATTTTTGCATTTTAATTAAAATAATTTATATCTTTATACATAACTGAAAGTAATGTTACAGTACATAAGTTATTTACAACCGTGCAGTAATGTGTTAACAAAATAAATTATCTAGAAGGCAGCAGAAGTACATTGTGAATGTATATAAAACTTTACAGTGTTTACAGATTATTGGCTCTGTATGTAACCAGCTTTTCAGGTTGCCGGTCATATCATTTTGTGTAGTTCTTTTGAAGGGTGTTTAAGGCATCCACTATTAACTTAACAAATCTTTTTAAACTTTCTGTATTATAAATATATAGAATGTCCAATAGTAGCTAGCCATTTATATTAATTTTCATCTAATTTCTTGAGATGCGTATATCTATCTGAAGAATCCGCCTCAAGATTTTCTTCCGAAAATGGGAGTGATTACAGTGTCAGGATTGGTGGGCTTGGTTTCATCAAGAAAGGGTAAGGTTTTAAAATATATATATTCTTTCTTTTAATGCCATCATATTAGTTTCTGAATTTTACTGTTGTGAGAAAACCTTATATGCTTTACTGAATGTTATCAGGATAGGCTACTGTAAAATTTTTAGATTCTATACTACAGCATGTTTACTTTTATAAAGACTTGGTGTTTTCAAAACTATAGCTATTCCAAAATCTGTTCAGTATCATTAGTTATTAGGGAAATACAGATTAAAATCATAGTAGGATACCATGACATAGCTATTACAGTGTCTGATATTAAAAAGACTGACCATATCAACTGTAGTCAAGAATGGAAAGCAATTGAAATTCTCATAAAATAGAGAAGAATAACAGATATCAGAGTGCTTTGTACTTAGTATGGGTAAATATCATGAAACCTTTGTTTCAGCAAAGAGTGTGTGTGTGATAGGTAATAGATCATAATGTAAAATTTATTCTTTATTGTGAGTCATGGTCAAAAAGTTTGAAAGCTGTTAGTTTAGCATACTAAAGATAAAAATCCAGAGAAAGGAAATCACTCAGTGGTTCATAGTACATAGTACACAGCTATTACTACTTAGTGGCTATGTCTAGAGTCCTTCTCTAATTATGGGAATAGGGCTGTTGAATCCAAATGAAATTTATTTTCTTGCAGAGTAACTTCTCATATGAGTTAAAGAGAGGATGAATGTAAGTCTTTTTAATCTTTAAAATGACACATAAGGAAAATCACCACCTACCAATTTAAGGATTAGCACTTAAGGGAATTTCATTGAGTCAAGGGAGCCTATATCAAGAGATATTAGGACTGTAAAGTCAAGAACTAAACCATAAATACTGGAATAATGGTGAGTAGGACTAGAGTAAAGGAGCAACTTAGGCCATGTGTTATTATACCTAGCCCCTCTTTCCCTGTATCACACACAAAAAAGAAGTCTAAATCTAAACTAGAGGTTGAAGCAGACTGCCTACTCCCTAGCCCAAAGCTCAATCTATTGTAGACATGACTGTCAAAGTCTTCCTTAATAATAGTTAAACCAGACAGAGAAATATCTCTTGTTTTTACTTTCCCTAAGTTACAAAGTTGCCTACAAACATTGCCAGGTATTTTTCACCTTAGTCTTTATTGATATACCATGTAAGATTTTTAAATTAGGGGTCATAAAAGCAATTACAGATAATAAAAGTACTTATCTCAATTTAAAAACCCATCATCCAGTTGCTCAGTTCATATTTACAGAGTCCAGGATACCTAACCAAGCATTAAAGATACATATAAGATATATATTATTGTGAACCAACAGTTTGCTAGAACTAAGCTATGGCTTAGAGTGATGTATTTCAAACTATTCTGCAGAAACTAGGGTATGGGGATAATGGAAAAGCCACACAGGCAGGGCTTAATACTGTGCCTCCCACCCCCAGGTTAATCAGAGCAGCTTCAAGTTTATAGGCTTTATATATCGAAGTTCCCAGTGAGATTCTATTTGGAAGATATTTTTGAAGGGAATTTGCTGTCAAAAAATATATGAAAATGACTCTTAAATCCTTTGTTAAGACACTTTTGGAAATGTCTTAAGTCAAGTTACTTGCCATTATTACTACCTCAGTATTCTACATCAGTGATATGAAGGAATTATATACCTTTTAAAGTCCTTAGCTGATTAGTTGAGTCATTCTTCTTTCCTAAGTACTTAAGCATAAAGGGACATATAAAAGAGAATCTATTTTACTTTAACATGGCATCACAAACACAGTAATTGGTTAATTCTCTATATTATCATGCTTTATTAGATACTTGAAAAACTGTGATTACAACTTTGGGTTTCCTAGGACTGGAAAAATACCTAGCTTTAAAAAAGAAGAAAATCATCAGTTCCTTTTGTGTAGGTAATCATCAGTATTAGATTGAGAATACTTTTCTTAAGTTGGACATGACAGCTAAGGGGTATTAACTGAATTGAGAATTCTTAAGGGCATTTTAGCTTCCATCTTGATTGGTATTAGTACCTAAAGACTAATTTAACAGAATGTGATGGATTAAAGGGAAGCAAAGAAAACATTGTCGTATAAGACCATCAAGTCTCTGGTGGCATCTATTTGGAGTTTAATAATTTGTTTGAATTTTATAGGTTCGAGGTTTAAGAAGATTACTTACCCTCTGGGACTGGCTGCTTTAGGAGCAACTGTTTGCTACCCAGTTCAGTCAGTAATAATTGCTAAGGTAAGTTCTTTTCAAGTGATAGCAACATTTCAGTATTTGCTTAAACTCTGTGTGACAATATTTAAATGTCACACAGCACCTGCAACATTTAATTTTCACAGACATATAGTTGGTATCAACTCTTTTGTTGGCAATATGACATTAACATCTCAGTATGGTAAATGCCATTTTTAATTACATGATCACCACAAATAAATAGAATGAGTTTGTTTAAATATAATTTTACAATATAAATGCAGATTTGAGGATTAAGTGCAAAGACACTGAATTGGAATTTATGGGGAGAAATACTGCTCCATTGTTAAGCTATATAAAATTGAATTTTTAATTAGCAGAAGATTATACCTACTGGGAGCTGTTCAGCAGATTAACATAATACAAGAAACAACCAATTGATTATAGAAGCTTCCGAAGGTAAAAAAAAAAATACACATATATACAAACTCAATTTTGAAACCACCTAGAACTCAATTAAGAAACACCTTCCATAAATACTTATTATAGTTGTTTTGTCACTTTCTTACGAGCTTACCTACAAATCCAAAGATTCTCTTAATGGTTTAAACAGTTTCTGTCAGTATTTTATTTTATTTTTAATACATGTACAGATTGAGGAGGAGAGCTTTGGAATATACATTTTTCTCCTTTCCTTCTCCCCTTAATTACCTACAGTTAACATTTCCCCCTCACACTTGAAACAGTATACAGTGTTACCAGAAGGTGTTTCTATATTTGTATTCTCATTGCTGCATGTCTTTAATTATTGATGTAGATAAAACTGCTTATTCAGTATTTTGAGAATGTCAGGATATAACATATGATGTAGTTTGTGATGTGTTCAAGCTATAAAACCTTATAGCAAAGGAACAGAGTATTATTCATTAAATCTAGTTACATGTGAGATGATTGATAACATGATAAAGATATTTTAAAAACTTTTCTAAGAATGTGCACAGGAATTAGTCGCTTAAATTGATAAAATATTAATGCTGAAAGAAAACTTCGAGCTCATTTAATTCGACTTTTGTATTTTCTCATTTACTAATGAGGAAACTGTGGCCCAAAGAAGTTTCACAGTGACTGACTTGCCCAGGATCACACTCGACTTCATGCTTCTTGTTTCCCTGTCCATTACTCTTCCCAGTGGATGATGCTGCCCCTGATTCTACTTTTTTTTTCCCTTTAGAGTGATGACTTACTGTTTTTTTTTTTTAAATGATACCTATTCATCTTTAAATAGTTAAGCATTACAGAAAAGTTTAGGGAAAAAAAAACAACTAACCACCAAATGCTTCCATTTATAAAAATATCAGTGTCAACATTTGATGGAATGTTCTTCTAGACATCTTCCCATGCATACAAAGAGACAGCAAAATGGATGGATGAATAGGCAGATAAGAATGAGATCATGGTATGTATCTTATTTTTAAAAATGAAGTGTTATGTTTAATTTTACTTTAACAAACGGAAAAACAAAAGAACTTCCGAACTTCAAATAAAAATTTCTGTAATACAAGAGATGCTATTATTAATTCCTAAAAGTTCTTCTAGGGTAAATAATGATAATTACTTAAATTCTTAGAGTTGAAATTCTTGCCATATGTAATATTTGGCAGATTAGAATATATATAGAGAGAAAATAGTTTCTTAGCCTGAAATCCATGATGAAATTCAGAGAGTCTATGACACTCCCCCAATCAAAAACTGTATGCAAGGCTTTAATCCATTTTGTTTTGATTTTTGTGTATGGCAAGAGATAAGGGTCTATTTTCATTTTTCTGCATATGGATATCCAGTTTTCCCAGCCCCATTTATCAAACAGACTATCCTTTCCCCACCATATGTTCTTGGCACTTTTGTAAAAGATAAGTTCACTATAGCTGTGTGGATTAATTTCTGGGTTCTCCATTCTGTTCCATTGGTCTATGTATCTGTTTTTATGCTAGTACCATGATGATTTGATTACTGCAGCTCTGTAGTGTAATTTGAAGTCAGGTAATGTGATGCCTCTAGTTTTGTTCTTTTTGCTTGGGATGGCTTTGGCTATTCTGGGTCTTTTGTGGTTCTACATAAATTTTAGGATTTTTTTTCTATTTCTGTAAAGAATGTCATTAGTATTTTGAGGGGAATTGCATTGAATCTGTAGTTTGCTTTGGGTAATATGGGGATTTTAACAATACTGATTCTTTCAATCAATGAACATGGAACATCCTTCCGTTTTTTTTGTGTGCCGTCTTCAATTTTCATACATTAATGTTTTATAGCTTTCATGGTAGAAATCTTTCACTTCTTTGGCTAGGTTTATTCCTAGGTATTTTATTTGGAGCTGTTGTAAATGGAATTACTTTCCTGGTTTCTTTTTAAGATTGTTTTCTGTTGGCATGTAGAAATGCTACTGATTTTTTTATCCTGCAACTTTACTGAATTTGTTTATTAGTCCTAATAGTTTTTTTTTTTTTTTTTTTTTTGGTGTGTGGAGCCTTTAGGTTGCTCTAGATATAAGATCGTATCATCTTCAAACAAGGATTATTTGACTTCCTCCTTTCCAGTTTGGATGCCCTTTATTTCTTTCTATTGTCTGATTGCTCTAGCTAGAACTAACAGTACTATGTTGAATAACAGTGGTGATTAAAAAATGGGCAAAGGATCTGAATAGACATTTCTCAAAAAATGACAAAAAAATGGCCAACAGGTATATGAAAAAATGCTCAACATCATTAGTCATCTGAGAAATGTAAGTCAAAATTACAATAAGATATCATCTCATCCTAGTTAAAATGGCTTTTATCAAGAAGACAGGTAATAACGAATGCCAAGAAGGATGTGGAGAAAGGGACACTGTTGTACATTGTTGGTGGGAATGTAAATAAGTGCAAGTTCTAAAAATAGAACTATCATATGACCTAGCAATCCCACTGCTAGGTATATATCCAAAAGAAAGGAAATCAGTATATTGAAACAATGTCTGCACTCCCATGTTTATTGTAGCACTATTCACAATAGCCAAAATTTGGAATTAACCAGTGTCCATTAGTGGATGAATGGATAAAGAAAATGTACATATACACAAGGGAATACTATCCTTTCATAAAAATGAATGAAATCCTGCCGTTTGCAACAACATGGATGGAACTGAAGAACATTTTGTTAGGTGAAATAAGCAAACACAGAAAGACAAATCTCTCATGTTCTCACTCAGATGTAGTTGCTAAATATTAAAAGTAGCCATTATTGTATCTTCTTTTGAAAATTTTCTGCTCATGTCCTTTGCCCAATAATTGATAGGGTTGTTTGATTTTTTCTTCCTGATTTCCCTGAGTTCTACATAGATTCTAGTTATCAGCCTTTTATCGAATGTATAACATGTGAATATTTTCTCCCATTCTGTAGGTTATCTGTTTGCTCTCATGATAGTTTCCTTGGCTGTGCAGAAGCTTTCTAATTTGATCAGGTTCCATTTATTTATTTTTGTTGCTGCTGTGATTGCCTTTGGGGTCTTCTTCATAAATTCTTTACCTAGGCCAATGTCTAAAAGAGTCTTCCCAACATTTTCTTCCAGAATTCTTAAGATTTCACACCTTAGGTTTAAGTCTGTTATCCAACATGAGTTGATTTTTGTGAGAGATGAGAGGTGGGGATCCAGTTTCAATCTTCTGCATGTGGATATCCAGTTTTCCCAGGACCAATTATTGAATAGAGATTCTTTTCCCCAAAATATACTTTTGTCTGCTTTGTCGAAGATTAGATGACAGTATGAGGATGGTTTTATATCTGGGATCTCCGTCCTATTCCAAAGGTCTCTATCTCTGTTCTTGTGCCAGTACCATGCTGTTTTGGTTACTATATCCTTATAGTAAAGATTGAAGTCTGGCAGACTGATGCCTCCCAATTTTTTCTTTTTGTTTAGGATTGCTTTGTCTATACGAGGTCTTCTCTGGTTCCAAACAAAGCATAGAATTATTTTTTCTAAATCTGTAAAGAATGATGGTGGTATTTTGATAGGGATTACATTAATTCTGTAGATCCCTTTAGATAGAATGGATATTTTAACAATATTGATTCTACCAATCCATGAGCATGGTAGAGATTCCCATCTGTTTACACCTTCTACAGTTTCTTTTCTCAGTGTTTCATAGTGCTGCCTATAAATATCTCTCACCTCCTTCGTTAAATATATTTCTAAATATTTAAATTTCTTTGATACTGTTGTGAAAGGTGTTGCGTCTTTGATTTGATTTTCTGCTTGACTGTTATTGGCGTATATGAATGCCACTGATTTGTGTGTGTTAAGTTTGTATCCTGAGACTTTACTGAATTCGTTAACATTGAGAACGATGGTATCCTCCCCAACTCAGAAGCCGATATCACCTTGATACCAAAGCCAGGAAAGGATGTAGCAAAAAAACAAAACCACAGACCAATATCCGTCATGAATATAGGTGCAAAAATTCTCAAAAAAATTTTAGCAAACCGAAGCCAACAACGCATCAAAAAAATAATTCACCACAACTAGGTGGGCTTTATCCCAAGGATGCAAGTCTGGTTCAACATACGCAAATCTATAAATGTAATTCACCACTTAAATAAAAGTAAGAAAAAAGTCCATATGATTCTCTCAATAGACGCAGAAAAAGCATTTGATAAAATCCAGCACACTTTTATGATAAAAAACCTCAAAAAATCGGCATAGATGGGACATTCCTTAAAATTATTAAGGCCATATATGACAACCCCACAGCCAATATCATATTCAATTGGGAAAATTTGAAAGCATCCCCATTTAGAACTGGGACGAAAGTTGCCCACTATCTCCACTTCTGTTCAACATAGTGTTGGAAGCCCTTGCAAGAGCTATCAGACAAGAGAATGGAATTAAGCGTGTCCGAATGGGGGCAGAAGAGGTCAAAATCTCAGTCTTTGCTGATGATATGCTATTATATCTAGAAATTCCCAAGGATTCAGCCAAGAGACTCCTGGAATTGAAAGTTTATACTCTTTGACCAGTATCTCCACATTTACTCCACCTCTAGTTTCTGGTAATCAGCATTCTACTTTCTGCTTCTATTCTGGGTATACAGCCAAAGGAAATGAAATTAGTATCTCAAAGCATAAAAAACAAGGAAATCTTGCTATTGACAACAACATGGATGAACCTGGAGAACATTATGCTTAATGAAATAAGTCAGAAACAATTATTACAAACATCCTGGATTTAGAGGGAGTGCAACAGTCCCTCAACCAGTATTTGTTGTTCTTCTGTGTGTTGGTCACTATAGCATAGACAATAAAATAGATCAAAAAGATATCAAAAAGTATATAGAGTATATCTTTGTATACATGGGGGTAAAGGGTTGGTATATGGTAAAGGTGGCATTTCAGATCAATGTGTAAAAAAAGGATGAATTATTCAAGAAATGTATTGGGATAATAGACTATTTGGAAAAATACTTAGATGTTTACCAACTATTATGCAAAAGTTAATTCTAGGTAGAATAAAGATTTAATCATAAAATAAGTTACTATAAAAAGCATGAGAATAAAAAAGGAATATTTGTTTAATCTTGAGTTGGGAAAGGCCTTCTTAAGCAAAACAAAATCTAGAAGCCATTAAAGAAAAAATTGACATATTTTACTATATCAAAATAAATATCTGTGCCTCAAGTGTACTATACACAAAGTTAATGAATAAATGAAAAACTGAGAAAACTCTTTGTAACATGTATGACAAAGGACTAATACTCTTCATTATTAAGAGCCTCTATAAATCAATGAAAAAAAGATGAATGTCCTCTAGGAAAATGAAGAAAGTACATGAACAAGCCATCTACAACGTAAGAAACATAAATGGCCTAATATATGAAAGATACTTCATCAACAATCAAAAATGCAAATTTAAGAGATCATTTAGATATTGGTGTTTAGCCTTTCAATTTGACAAAGATTTAAAAGATTCATAATATCACCACTGCTAAATACGGTAGGAAAACAGACATATGTTCTTGGTGGAAGTGTAAATTGCTACAGTACATATCTGACTTTTTGGAAGGCAATATAGTAATATTATCTAAGATTAAAATAGTCTAGAAATTTCAACTCTAGGAATTTGTCCTGAGGAAATGCAAGAGTATCTGCTTCCAGTTATATATTCAAGTATGCTAATTTTAGCATTGCTTTTAATTGGGCCTCTCCCTGCAATAAAGGGAAAAAGCCCATGTGCCCGCCAAGAGGGGATTTGTTGAATCATTGTGCCCATATGCCCATCGATAGGGGATTCGTCAAAAGAATAGTGTTGCATCTATTGTACAATATTAAACTATGCAGCTATTTTAAAAAGTAGATCTACTATTATATAAAGTAGTAACTTGTCTGTACATATTTAAGCTTTTAAAATATCAAATCTCAGGATAATATATATATAGTGTGATCTCATTTGTATTTAAAAAGGAAAACAATGTATATGTATGCAATTTATTTTGAAATTTAATTTAAAACATAATTGAGATTATAGTGTATAATCTATTCTGTAACCAATTTTTTTTTTCAATTCAGTGGACAGGCTTTCATCCATGTCAGTACATATATTAATAGATCTGAATCTTTTTTGATAGATCTGTAAATATTAACATTCTATTTGTCTTATAATGCTGTGTACGTGTGTATATGTTTGTGTGTATATTTATTAGAGTAGAAATTCTGGAAGAATATCCGCATAACTGTTAACAAAGGCTATATTGGGGGAGGAAGAGAACTTTCTTTATACTAGTATATTGATTAACTTTTTAAAATGTATATATATATATATATATTTAGTAAAAACAAAAAAATATATTTAAGGAAGAAAGCATAGTTTTTTTAAAAAAAATATTTCTAGAAAATATAATCCTGGAAAGACTTTCAAATCATCTTTAAAACTTGAAAAATCAACAGCTATTGAAATTATTTTAACCATAAGGAGTAAAATGATGGGAAAAGAATAGGAAGAAGAAATCATAAGGAGATTTTTCAAAGAGAAAAGATATGAATGAAAGTAATAGCAACGTTAGGAATTCAGTCAGCTTCTCAGCCTCTGTTTTTGTTTGTTTATAGTTCATTTTTTATTTTATTTTTCTACTGAAAAAGAATATTCTCTGTTGAAATTAGTTGATGCTTTTTATTTCTTTATGAATGGAGAAAGTACCATAAAAATATAAGCAAAACATTAACATTATAGCATTTTAAAATCTCATTTTCTCAGTCAACTGGTTATTTCAAGCTATTTTCGCAAACTCCTGTAAATAGACATAGTTTTCACATATGTCAAAACCCCACGTTGGGATACAGGGCAAGATGGCTGACTAGAGACATCATTTGCCAACCATCCTGGAGGGAAGGAAGAGTTTCAGACAAAGGAGAGGGGAGCGGGGATGCAGTTCAGGTGCAGGTCAGAGAGAAGTGCTGGAGCCTGCTGGAGACCTGGAGGAAAGTTGCAAAGCAGAGAAAGAAGAGGAGAAAGGGGAAAAAAAAAAAAAAGATTTTGATGAGGATGAAACCCAGAGAGGCTTGGAGCCCAGTGAAGCGGTAAAGAAAGAGGGATCCCTTTCTCCTTCCCACATGCCTTTGGTGATCAGTGTGCTACCAGGTTACTTAAAAGGTTTTCCACCCCAATGAGTCTAAGCACTGTGAGAACCACAGAATTGTGGGGAAAACTTGCATGATCCCAGAGCTTGGACATTCTGTGCAGGGTTCCCCTCCAAGGAGAGTGAGGCAAGAGACTGGGTAGTCGGCTTTCTTCCACTGAGACTCTCGTCCTTCCCACCACTTCCCCACCCACTGCAACTGGGAGAGCAGTTTGAGCCAAGAATTTGGCGAGCGGCTGCCTCTCCCCAGCTGGCATGTCCTCCAGTTCCCACAGAGAGTGCAACACACACACTTTTCCCCTTCAGGACCTGCAGTGGACCCTGGGTGCCCCTATCTGGGAGCTCCCTGGTTGCCGGAGTTTCTTGGAGACACACATCAGCAGATCAGACACACGGGCCAGATCCCGTGCCCCTTGGACTTGAGTGGATTGCTGAGGGACATAAGAGGGAGGGTTGGGAGTTGCATTTAGGAAGAGAAGGAGCCCGCATGGGCGGAACAGACAGGAGAATTCTGTGGGCATCTGAGATGCAGTGAACTGGGGACATGCCCATCCCTCACACCACAGAAAAGCCACACTGTTAGACTAGGGTGGGTCCTCTGGCAGGGAAAGATTCCAGCCCATGGTGCCATAGCAACTGAGTGTGGTACTTTCAGGCACACCTGTTTGCAACCAGACACAAGAGGGCAGGGATAATGCAAGGATGGCAGAGCTAACTTCGTACAGCCCATTGGTGAATTTCAGCCTCTTCTCCATGAATAGCCTTCCCGGTTTGGAGAGCCTGCCTTGACCCTCCTCCCAGTGGCTTTCCCTAATGTTGGGGAAAAAATGACCTTGGATCCTTGTTGAGGCTCAAAGCTGCACTGCCAGATTAGGGAGCGTTCGCAGTGGGGAAGATCGCAGCCCAAGGCACCATAACAACTGAATGCAACACATTGAGGTGTGCTCATTTGCAACCAGACGCTGGAGGGCAGGGTTAATGCAAGAGGAGCAGAGCTCACTCCTGACAGTAAGGGAATTGCGGCCCATCCCTCATGAGCAGCCTTTGGGGTCTGCAGAGCCTCCCTAGACCCTCCCCCAGTGGCTCCCCCCCCCCACCCCGTGGCCAGGAAAACAACCTCTGATCCCCGATGAGGTTTTGCGGAACTTTCCAGGCTCACACAACCTGACCATGTCCAGCCTCACTCCTCCACCCACCTCTGCTGTGGTGGAGAACAAGCAACCCCTTGGGAGCTACAGGGCCCCTCCCAAAGTCTGGAGCATTCAAGTGCTCCACCTGAGGGACTAGAGCTTATCACAGGCACAAAAGGGCAGCATCTCTGTAGCTGGCTCTTACCTGCATGCATCAACCACTGACAGGGAGAACAACTCTATAGCTCATTACAGCATCTACCAACTCAGTCAAACAGGGCATGGCTAATTCTTACAAGCATCGCCCAAAAGCTTGGGGATTAAGCTGGGAGGGTCCCAGTACAATTCACACTGCTGGGAAGAGGTGAAGATAGAAGGATAGAAAGCAACCCAAGGGGACACTGCTTTTTAGGAGAGAAGCAAAAGTTACAGGCAGCTCGATCTGTTTGGGGTCTCCCTCCTCCACTGCAGACATATGGGATTGGGGAGCTGCTTAGAGTCTGTGCAGAGACATTCCACCAGAGAGAAGGTGCAGCAGAGATCTGGTGGCTGGCAATCCCAGGTTTCCACAAGTTATGCCATTCTGATCGCTCCAGTACATGGAACCAGGTCTGCTTGGGACCTAGCCATCCAGCACTAACCTTTATGTCACCCCCACTGTGCCAGGGAAAGAAGAGACACTCCCCTGTGTCATGCCCTGTGACTGGGGGCCAAGCATGCCTACTTGCAGGAGTAGGAGCCAAACAGAGTAGGAGCCCCAGACACCACAGGCACCACTTAGCCTGGAGTGACTGCCTCATTGGGTACTAGGAGTGAATGGAGAACCTTGACTGACCAGCAGCTCCAGCCTACCTACATGGACCCTAGGCCACTGAGATAAACCCCTGCCTGTGTAACTAGGCATCAGCAGTCCTCACACTAGTGAAATAGCCCCCAGTATGGGCAGCTCTGCCCCCCAAATCCCCACGGCCAGCTGTGAGGCTCTTACTATGCCTGAATCCAAGGCTCTGCCCTTGTAGCTCCATGGCCCCCAATGCACCTGTCCACTCCCGAGACTCCAGACTCCAAAGTTGTGCCTGGACTCCACGACCCCACTACCAGGTCCCTACCACTACCACTAGGCCTGCAGAACCTCCCCAAGGTCCAACATGTCACTAAGGACCCCCTAGCCCTGAGCAGCCATTACTCCTAGACTTGGTTTGAGAGAATTCCCAGAAAAGGATAACAGGAGCCCTGCAATGATAATAACCCAGAGCCACGAGAAGAGGAGCCAGAGGAGAAGACATCAGCAAAAGAACCCTGGCAAAATAATAATAATTAAAAAAAGATTCACACAAACACAATGCAGCTACAATAGTGGACTCCACCAACAAAGGAAATTGGTGAAATGACAGAAATGGAATTCATCTTATGGATGGCAAATAAGATGAATGGAATTGAAGAGAAAGTTGAAAATCAACAAAAAGAAGCCAAAAAAAAAATATTTCAGGAAATCAATGAAAAAAATGAAAAAATTTCACTAGAGAGCTCGATAACATAAGAAAGTATATAATAGAACTTAAAGAAATGAAAGAATCATTAAGGGAATTTCAAAACATAGCAGAAAGCTTTAATAACAGGCTAAACAAAGGAAAAGAAAGAAGCTCAGAGCTTGAAGAAAAGGCTCTCGAGATGACTCAGTCACTTGAAGAGGCAGAGAAGAGTATAAAAAAGTCTGACCAATCACTGAGAGAGATATGGGACTTTTCAAAGTGAACTAACATTCAAATTAAAGGTATTCCTGAGGGAGAATAAGAAAGAGCTGAAAGCATGGAAAACCTATTTGAGGAAATTATTGAGGAAAACTTATCTGGTATTGCCAGAAAATCAGAGATATAGATACAAGATGGACATCAAACACCGGGAAGATTCACAGCAAACAGGTCATCTCCAATACACATAGTCATAAACTTGGCCAAGTTGAAATGAAGGACAAACTTCTGCAAGCAGCAAGATGTAAGCATTTAATAACCTACAAAGGAAAACCCATCAGGCAAAGTGCAGACTTCTCAGTGAAAACATTAAAAGCCAGAAGGGATTGGGGCTCCATCTTCAATCAACTTAAACAGAACAACAGCCAGCCTAGAATTTTGTGTCCTGCAAAACTTAAGTTTCACAATTGATGGAGAAATTAAGTCTTTTCCAGACAGGCAAACATTGAGGCAATTTGCCATAACCAGAGCTGCTCTTCATGAAATACTCAGAACAGCACTATATGCAAATCAGCACAAGAGATACCCATCTGTGTAAATTCACCTAAAAAACCCCCCAAAGTCACAAGTCTTACAAAACAATAGAACAAGAGGTAAAACAAAAGTACAAGGTACTACTAACCAAATGAACAGATCAATATGCCAGATATCAATGCTATCAAATAATGGGAATGGACTGAATGCTCCTCTCAAAAGGCATAACCCAGCTAAATGGATGAGAAAATACAACCCAAGTATCTGCTGTCTCCAGGAAACATATCTAGACCACAAGGACACATGCAGACTCAACGTGAAAGGATGGAAAAATATATTCCATGCAAATGCAAATTGAAAGAGAGCAGGTGTATTGACTTTAAGCCAACAAATAAATGTAAAGAAAGACAAAGAGGGTCATTATATAATGGTAAAGGGAGAATTCAATAAGAAGACATAAAAATTCTAAAGTATATGTGCCCAATATAAGAGCTCCCAGGTACATAAAGAAAATTTTACTAGAGGTAAGCAAAGAAATAAACAGTACCATTTTAATTGCTGGGGACCTCAACAGCCCACTGTCAGAGCTCGACAAATCATCAAAGCAGAAAATAAATAAGGAAACAATAGACTTAAAGCAAACTCTACATCAAATGAGTCAAACCAACAGTTACAAAACATTCCATTCAAAAACTGCAGAATAAACATTCCTCTCAGAAGCAGACAGGGCATTCTGTATGAGTGATTATATTTTAGTCCACAAAACAGATATCAACAAATTCAAAAAAATGGAAATCGTAATGTGTACATTCTGAGACCACAGCAGAACAAAGCCAGAAGTCAATCAATGGTAAACACTCAAACCTATACAAAATTGTGGAAATTAAACAACCTGCTGCCGGACAGTTATTGGGTCAAGAATGAAATTAAGACAGACATCAAAAAATTTTTTGAACTGAATGATAGTCATGATACAGGCTATCAAAATCTATAGGACACAGCAAAATAATTACTCAGGGGAAAATTCATAGCCTTAAATGCCTACATCAAAAACATAGAAAGATCACAAATTAATAACCTAAACTCACACCTAAAGCAACTAGAAAGGGAAGAACAAATCAAACCCAAAGCAAGCAGAAGAAACGAAATGAGGAAGGACAGAGCAGAATTAAATGAATTGGAAAACAAAAACAAAATACAAAAGATTAATAAAACAAAAAGTTGGTTCTTTGAAAAGAGAAACAATATCTTGCTAAACAGATTTATCTTGCTATATAGATTTTATCTTTGAAAAGATAAAGAGACCTCTTGCTAGATTAACCAATAACAAAAGAGGAAGGACACAAATAAGCTCCATCAGAAATGAAAAGGTGACATTACAGCAGTTATAGCAGAAATACAAAACATCATTCCTTAATGTTATGTAAATCTCTATGTGTCTAAACTAGAAAAGGTAGAGTAAATGGACAAGTTCCTGGAAACACACAATTTTGCAAGACTCAACCAGACCAGGAAGAAATAGAACTCCTGAACAGACTAATAATGAACAGATTGAATTGGTAATAAAAAAAAAAAACTTCCAATAAAAAAGCCCTGGACCAGATGACTTCACAGCCATATTCTATCAGATCTACAAAGAAGACCCACTACCCATAATACAGAAATTATTCCATAATGTTGAGAAGGACGGAATCATCTATAATTCATTCTGTGAAGGCAGTATTAACTTGATACCAAAGGCAAGAAAGGACACAACAACAACAAAAAACCCTTCTGAATATACATGTAAAAATCTTCAATAAAATAGTGCCAAATCGAATTCAATGGCACATCAAGAAAATGATACACCAGGATGAATTGGGCTTCATCCCAGGGATGCAACGATGGTTCAACATATTAAATCAATGAGTGTGATTCACACATAAGCAAAAGCAAAAACAAAGACCATATGATTATCTCAAAAGTTGCAGAAAAAACATTCAACAAAACCCACTACACTTCCCTGATAAAAACCCTCAACAAACAAGGCAGAAAAGGAACATATCTCAAAATTATAATAGTCATGTATGACAAACCTACAGCCAACATCATACTGAATGGGGAAAAGTTGAAAGCATTCCCACTTGGGAACTGGAACAAGATTGTTTCAACATAGTTCTGGAAGTCCTAGCCAGAGCAGTCTAACAAGAAAAGAACTTTAAGGGTATCCAAATCATGAAAGTAGAGTTCAAGCTATCACTCTTTACTGACAATTTGATCTTGTATCTAGAAAACCCCTAATATTCCACTCAGAGTCTCCTGTAATGGATAAATAAATTCAGCAAAGTCTCAGGATGCAAAAATAAATGTACATGAATTAGTAGCATTTCTATATACTGTATAGTAACAGTCAAGCCAAGAATCAAATCAAAGACTCAATACATTCACAATGGCTAAAAAGAAAATAAAATACCTAGGAATATACTTAACCAAGGAAGAGAAAGATCTCTACAAGGAGAACTATGAAACTCTGAGGAAAGAAATCACAGAGGATACAAACAAATGAAAAAAAAAATCATGCTCATGGATAGACAGAATCAAATTGTTAAAATGTCCATATTTCCCAAAGTGTTTTACAAATTCAGTGAATTCCCATCAAATTACCAAAGTCAAAGTTCACAGATCTAGGAAAAATAATTCTACGCTTTGTTTAGAACCAGAAAAGAGCCTGAATACCTAAGGCAATCTTAAACAAAAAGAACAAATCTGGTGGCATCACATTATCAGACTTCAAGCTATACTACAAGGCTATAGTAATCAAAACAGCATGGTATTGGTATGAAAATAGCAACCTAGACCAATGGAACAGAACAGAGAACCCAGATATAAAACCATGTACCTACAACAATATTATCTTGGACAAAAGGGACAACAGTGTACACTGGGGAAAAGAAGCCCTATTGAATAAATCATGCTGGGAAAATTGGATAGCCACAAGTAGAAGAATGGAACAGTACCCCTACCTCTGACCACTCACAAAAATTAATTCAAGATGTATAAAAGAATTAGATCTTAGGAAGAAAACCATAAGAATTCTAGAGAAAAGGTAGGAAAAACTCTCCTAGATACTGGCTTAGAAAAAGATTTTATGACTAAGATCACAATGGCAATCATGGCAACAACAAAAATAAATAAATGGGATTTGATTAAACTGAAATGCTTCTGCACAGCTAAGCAAAAAAATCAACAGAACCAATAGACAACCTACAGAATGGGAGAAAATAATCACAAGCTACACTTCTGATAAAGGTGTGATAACCAGAATTTATAAGGAACTCAAGCAAATCAGCAAGAGAAAAACAACACTATATACAAGTGGGCAAAAGACATGTATAGAAGCTTCTCAAAAAAAGAAAGACCAAATGGCCAATAAACATATGAAAAAAATCCTCACCATCAGTAATCATCAGGGAAATGTAAACTAAAACCACAGTATGATATCACCTTACCCCAGTTGGAATGGTTTTTATTAAAATGTTCAAAAACAATAGATGCTGGTGTGGATACAGAGAGAAAGGAATGCTTATATACTTTCTTGGTTGGACTACAAATTAGTACAACCTCTATGGAAAACAGTATGGAGGGAGATTCCTCAAAGAACTAAAAATAAAACCTACCATTTGATCCAGCAATCCCACCTCTGGGTATTTACCCAAAGGAAAAGAAGACTTTTCATCAAAAAGACACTTGCCTTTGAATGTTTATAGCAGCACAATTCATAATTGCAAAGATGTGGAATCAACCCAAGTGCCCTTCACTTCATGAGTGGATTAGTAAAATGTGGTATACATGTATACACACACACGCCACGGAGTACTTCTCAGCCATTAAAAAAGAGAAATAATTAATACCCTTGCAACAATCTGGGTGGAACTGGAGACCATTCTCCTAAGTGAAGTATCTCAATAATGGAAAAACAATCACCACGTGTAGTCAGTATTACATTGAAACTAACTGATGAACACACCTGTGCACAGAGGGATATAAAATTCAGTGGAAAGCAACCAAGGGGGAGTGGGGAGTAGGGGAGGGGAAAACCCCACCTAATGGGTACTATGAACACTATTTGTGTGACAGGCACACCTATATTCAGGACGCAAGCATTACAAAAGCAATCTGTGTAACCTATATCATTTGTACCCCCTTAATATTTTGAAGTGAAAAAAGTAATATATATTAAGTTAAACATGTGATATATAAGTCAGAGGCAATATTGGTCTAATAGGATCTTTAATATAGCAACCCTATGAAGGAATGAAGGAAACTAAAACATAAGAAATTTACCATATTGTACACCATCGATAATTTTTTTATTTTCCAATTGTACCACAATAAAGCTGAAAAAATAATTTAATAGTTTTATACGTACATGTTACAGTTTCAATGCTGGTATTACTTTTTTTTAGCCTTTTACATGAGGTAAATAATTTGACATGAAAGATTTGGGAAATCGTACTTTGTGTTATATGATCTACAGATTTGTATCTTTATTCATTCTACTTGGGTATTCATATAAAATAGCTGACAAACGTAAAATTATTTTAAATTTTAACTTTAAAATACATAATTATTTGACTCACTTTTTCTTTTAATTAGATAACTGGGAAAAGGTTATATGCTACAAGCCAGCTAATATATGAAGAAGTTAAATCATTATGGACAAAAAGCAGCAAAAAAGAGTCACTCCCTGGATCTAACGAAAAAACTAAGGTAGAGTTTAAATGGGCCAAAAAGGTAGACAGTAAGTTTTGTTTGGGTGGGTGTTTGCTTATAATGGGCATATTGGACAGAGGTCAAGAATAGAATGAATGTAGATGTAGAAATATGTTGTAATTTTAGGATATTTTAGTTTTTTAGTAAAATAATTTACTTATAAAAGGAAAATCTTTTTGGTAAACAGCTAGGAAGCTCTGCTGGAATTGAATTACCTGCAAGAACAACTCACATCCTGAAACACTCAGTGCCTTTACCATCAGAACTCAGCTCTGAAACAAAGACTAAATCAGGATCCATGTCAGGTTTGTTTGGAATAATTCAATTTTGCCTCAATTCTTTTCTTAAATAATTTGATAGCATTATAATTAGTAGTTTGAGCTTATTTGTTCTCTTCAGAAATGTTTTGTTTTTCTCATATCTTTAGTTTGTAATTCTTTTTAGGTTATAAGGTATTTAGGTACCTGGTATTTTTTTTCATTGCCATGTAGTTCATAATACAGATCTTTGTATGTGGAAGTTTAGAGTAGCACTAACTGGTTGATTGAGTGAACCATTTAGTATCATTTTATAAACAGGAGCTATTTTATCTGGTTGGGGAAAATGTGCTTTTCTGGATTCTTTCAGTTTACAGGCATGAGTCATACCTACATAAAGAAATATCATCTTCCATTTCTTTTGTTATTTACCTGTCAGTCTCCTTGTCAGTCTGTTTTTGCTATCCATACTTTTATTACGTTACCAAAAGAACTTTTAGCATCAAATAGTACAAGCAGTACCAATTATAATATTTATAGCTTTGCTAATATTCAATGCTGGCAGTTAATATTATACTGTGTGGGACCAAATAGTGACAGTTATGTTTTCTAAACATACTATTACCATGGTATTACTATGATCAAGAAAAAAAAGGTAGCAAGGTGATTTCTTTACTGTCGTTTTGCTGTGATAAAAAAAAAAGGTAACTGTGAATTTTTACAGTTACCTTTTTATTACTTATATGATATGAACACAGTGTACTTACATAGACTCACTAGTCACTGGTTTGCATAGGGCTGTCTACCTGTACAATGTGAATGGTACAACCCATTAAGTTGTCTTATTGCAAAGGAAATATGACTAACTGTGAGGTTGGGGAATAATAATTAAGGAATAATAATAACGTCTACCTTTTATTAAGTATGTACTGTGATGCAAAGAGCAGTAAGTGTATTGTTATTCATTCCTCATCCACAAAGCAAAGCAAAACAAAATACTCTGCTGTATCGGTAATTATTCCCGTTTTATGTTGAATACATTGAGACTCAGGGAGCTTAAATAACGTGTCCAAGATCATACAGCTTGTGAGTAACAGAGCTGTGTTTATAGCCTAGATCTTCCTGACCTCAAAGTCCAAGCTCTTTCCATTGTGTATAGATTATCTAATTTAAAACCAGAATGTAGTTTCTACTTTCAGCCTTTCCTCCTCTCACTTATTATTTATAAAAACTATCATTGAATAACAAACCTGATTTAGGTTTTACTATTTTTCTCTGTCACCTCTTCTTTCTAATCAAATGAGTTATATAATTTTTAGACTGTCTCTGAATATATTCCCACAATAATATGATGTACCTGGTCATTTTTCTAAATGCCTGCCAATTCCAGAGTATCTTTGTGAAGATGAAATGTACTACAGCTTAACAGTGGGGCCAAAATCATCCTTAGTTAATGTATTTTTCTTCACACATGTAGATTGTGGAGCCCTTGACCTGCTTGTACTGAGTGATGTGGTATATGAAAATCATTCTGAGGAGACATGTAGAGGGAGAAAGAGATGACAGTGCTGTTCATTCTTATCATATTCAGGTTGCTATTAATAAAACAACATAGACTGGGTGGCTTATAAAGAACAGAAATTTATTTCTCACTGTTCTAGGGGGTAACAGTTTGAGATTAGGGTGCCAGCATAGTCAAGTTCTGGTGAGGGCCCTCTTCTGGCTTGTAAACAGCCTACTTCTCATTGTATCCTCACATGGTAGAGAACAGAAGAAACTTAGCTCTCTCAGGACTCTTATAAGGGCACTAATGCCATTCATGAGAGCTCCACCCATATCACTTCGTTAGTCCTAATTACTTCCCAAAGGCCCTACCTCCTAATACCATCACATTGGGGGGGGGTAAGGTCTCAACATGTTTATTTGGGGGGTACACAAATATTTAGTCCATAATATTAATATATCATTCAGAGTTGATTATACAGTATACTCTTGGGATTCACCATTTCTACATTTCATATGTAATCCCAAAGTTCTATGACATGGGAAACAGTAGAGATTATCAGCATAGGTTTTAGAATATGACTTGAATCCAAATCCCAGATCCAACATTTACTAGTTCTATTACCTGGGACAAGTTACCTATCACTTTAAGCCTCAGTCTCCTCATCCATAAAAGGGGACAATAGTAGTTCTCAAATGGTGGGTGTGAGGATTAAATGAGATATTGCATATAAAGCACTAAGTACAATGTCAAGCACATATTAACTTCTTAATGAATATTAAAAGATATCATCATTCAAGCATGGTGGCTCACACCTGCAATCCTAGCACTCTGGGAGGCTGAGGCAGGATTGCTTGAGCTCACAAGTAAGAGTAAGACCCCATGTCTACTAAAAATAGAAAAATTAGCCAGGCATCGTGGCACACACCTGTAGTACCAGCTACTGGTAGGGTAAGGCAAGAGGATCACTTTAACTCAGGAGTTAGAGGTTACAGTGAGCTACGATGATGCCACTGCACTCTATCCAGGGCAATAGAATGAGACTCTGTCTCAAAAAAAATCATCATTTTCATTTTCCTGGAGTAATTAGCCATTTTGCTGATAAATAAATTTTCATTGAGCACACTTCAGGAGCAAGCTGCTTAGCTCATAAGCCTAGCCATGGTCACCATACAGAATAGATTGGGTATACTGTCCTACTATATGTCATGGCTTTGAATATGACTTTGGTTGTTCTCTACCATCCTATATATAATTTATAGTGAAAATTATGTTATTTTTGGAATCACAAGTTTATAAATTTTGTATCATGGACCTCTTCAAGAATCTGATGAAAACCGAATGAATCTCACACAGTCTTAACAAATTAATGTCCCTCTAAAGCAGGGATTGTCAAACTATCACCCATATGCCAAATCTAGCTTACTCCCTGTTTTTGTATGTTCTGCAAACTAACAGTGGTTTCTACATGTTTTAGGTGGCTGATAAAAATCAAAAAAAAAAATACTATTTTGTGACATTTGAAAATTATATGAAATTCAAATCTCAGTGTCCATAAATACATTTTTATTAGAACACAACCACATTCATTCATTTATGTATTATCTATGACTGCTTTCACACTACAGTGGCAGAGTTGAGCAGTTGTGATGGAGACCATATGGTTTGCAAACTGTAAAATATATACTACTAGCCTTTTGCAGAAAAAGTTTGCCAGTTCCTGTTCTGAAGGGAGGGGATGTGCCACATATACGCAACTCATCTCTCTCATGTGATATTTGCCAGATTCTTTTTGGACCAGGAGACTAAATAGCCAAGCTCAAAACCTCTGATGGGCAAAACCAAATTTCCTACAGCTTTTTAGTGCTGAGGAGAGAGAAACTAGTCAGACTGTCAATCAGAATCTTGAGAATGCCATACTGAAAAAACAAGGAGGAACCAGTGGTTGACTGACTCTTACTAAAACTACAACCCAGGCTAGACCCAGCTCCCTGCCCTACTAGATTAAGATGATAAGTGCTTCACCCTTCCTAAGAGAGGAAAAGGGCACCCCTGTCTGGTAGAATATGTCATCTAGAGCTCCTGCCTTTCTTTTATGCACAGTGCCCACCATACAAACAAACAAAAAACTGGTCATGCAAAGTGGCAGGAAGATGTGACTGACGATAAAAAGAAAGAAGGAAAACAATAGCAGCAGACTCACAAATGACCTAAATGTTGAAGTTAACAGAACAGGTTTTTATAATAACTGTAATTAATATGTTAAATAGAAAAAGTGATGGACAAAGTAGATGAAAATATGGAGAATTTCACAGGGACTTGGCATCTATTGATAAATCAAGTGGATATTCTAGAAGTCAAAATACAGTACCTGGAACTAAGAACTCATTGATGGGTTTAACAGCACACTATATAGAAGAGAGCACAGAATTAATGAACTCAGATAAGTCAATAAAAAATTGCCAAACTGAAGCACAGAGAGATAAAAGAATGGAAAGACTAGAACAAAGTGTGAGAAAGTACTTTGCAATGACTAGTGTCTTTAAGTGTTTGAATTACTGAGAATTGGAATGTTGAATGTCATCCCGATTACAAGAAACAAAAAGTCATCCTGATTATAAGAAACAAAAATAGGATTTCTAACAATCCTAACTTCACTCAGCAATTTGTTAGTTATCTTTCCCATCTTTTGTACCAAACTAGCTTGAATATCAATGAGTTAATGTGTGAACTAAATTATCAGTGAGCAGATATAACCTAATAGCTATTCGAGGCAATAATCATTGCTGTCTTATAACTTTAACTATAATTCTTTCCTGATTGTTATCACATCAGCTTTTTAAAAAAGTTTGCTAAAAAAGCTTTAAACATACACTGTAGGGGTAGCAAAATGGTGGAGTAGAGGTGACCTCCTGGCTCTCTGCTCCCAGAGAAAGAGCTGAAGAACTCAGATGGCTACACAGAAGTGGATTGCTCCCCCAAAATAACAGCACTGTGAAATTGCAGAGAAACAGAATGGGACACACAATGCACAAAAAAAAAAAAAAAAAATTGAATGGAAGATATGATCACAAAGTCTGGAAAGTGCAAAATAAACAATAGAGAATAGAGCATGGGATGGCCGTGCCCGCCTGGCCAGTGAATGCAGTGGAATCTGACCCAAAGGAGGATGCCTGGCTCCTCCACTGACCTCCACACCCACTCAGACAGGGACGTACCTGAAGTCGGTGCAAAATCATAGCATGAGATGGCGGGCTCTGTGGAGAGGGGACAATAGTGGGAAATATCTTGAACTACCCGGTGCTCTGTCCTACGACTGCACTAGGCAGGGGAGGGACTGTTCTGCGTGATCACTTTCTGAGACCACTTGAGGGAGTTTGGAGACAGGCAGCTCACCTCTGGTGGTCATCAGGGCCAGAACAAAGGAGGTGAACACTGAAAACAGGGCTCTAGCCCTGGAAACCGCTGATGATTAGGTCAGCTCAGGGTGGGACAGAGCAACACCTTCTGCCGAACAGGTGTGAGATTGAGGTATTTTGACACACAAGAGACAGTGGGCATCCCTGTGATTCAGCCCACTGAACTGGCATCTGCCAACTCCTAAGCAGTCGCCCCCAGTGCTAGCTCTCTTTGGGTGGGCGGCCACCAGTTTTGGGGGCCACAGCCTGGACACTGCGGAGTGCTATGGTTTCGGGCAGCACCCCTCCCCCAGCTGGAGGATTCTCCTGCTATGTGTGGCAGGCCCGGCCCTTTTGTGACCTGTCGATTCAGCTAGTCGGGCCTGTGTCGGTGGACGAATCTTGAGTGCTTCCAAACAATGCTAGTTCCCCAGTGGTGGGAGGCCATGACACGTGGAATCCACAGACGCCGGAGCACTGGGCAGTCTTGGGCATCACCCGTGCCCTAGCCCAGAGACTTTCACACTAGGAGTGGAGGGCTCTGCCCCTGGAGGTTTGGAGATGCAAGAAAAGCTGCTTTCCCTGTGTGACTGGGGTAAATATGCAGGGCCTTGGTGCAGATCAATAATTGACAGCCCATGGATTCTGCCCTCCAGACCAACTTAGGTCATCTAATAAGAATGTAATCCTAGGGCCCACTCTCCACATCTGGGCAGCTGCCAACAGTGGGGTTTGTGGTCAGGCAAGGAAAATCCTGGCCAGAGACCCCAGCAGGTGCACCAATTTACCCCTTCCATCTGGAGCAGCCTCCCAAGCATGGTGGACGACCCCTCAATAACATATTAGCAGATTCCCCTAGCGGCAGATCACGCAACCATAGAAGCACACACATCCAGGTTGGTAGGCATCGGGTGTGATCTGTCTTCCCTTTAACCCCACTTAAGGGGGAATAAGGTCCAAGTAACTAGAGAATGGCAAGACCCTTCCTCTAAAGATTGGGGCATTAGTACTCCTCATCCATGGGACCAACACAGCGGCATCAGATTACCTCTATCACTGGCTCCTCCATGCAATCTACAACTAACGACAGAGATCGTAACCGCATAGCTTAACACAGTGCCCTCCATCTCAAGCTATTAGAGGGCACTGGAGTCACACACACAAGTGCTATTCACCACGTGGGAGCTTAAGCTGGGTGATCAAACTCACTAATCTCCACTGGCAGTAGGTGAAGACAACAGGTCAGAGGCAACTCAACTTGCTAAAATACCTCTAATGCAATACAAGACCAGCGTGCCTCTTTCCACCACTGTAAAGGAATGTCCCTTGGGGGCTTGAAGTTAGGGGCGTAAACCAGTCCTAGCACTCCCACTTCTCAGCCAAGTACCCTGATGAGAAAGAATCAGTGAAAGAACGCAGGAAATATGAAAGATCAGAGAGAAAAGTCACGCCCAAAACAAATCATTAAATCCTCAAAAACGGATACTAATGTAAATGAAATGATTGAAATGATGGAAGAATTCCAAACATGGATTGTAAGGAAACTCAATGGAATTGAAGAGAAAATAGAAACCCAACACAAAGAACCACAAGAACAATACAGGAAATGAATGAAAAATTCTCAAAGGAAATTGAAGTATTATGAAAGAACCAAACAGCTATCCTGGAAATGAAAGAGGCATTTAAGGAACTTTAAAACACAGTGGAAAGCCTTAAAAATAGAATGGATCATGTAAAGGAAAGAATCTCAGAGCTTGAAGATAATGCCTCTGTGCTAAACAATTCAGATGAAGAAAAAGAAAACAGAAACAAGAGAGAAGAACAAAATATACAGGAAATGTGGGATTATGTAAAGAAACCAAATGTAAGAATTATAGGCATCCTAGGGAGAGAAGAAAATACACAAGGGCTGGACAATATTTCTTGGATTACTCGGGGAAAATATGCCTGGCCTGGCCAGAAACCTAGATATCTAGATAAAAGAAGCACACAGAACTCCTGGGAAATGCAATGTGAAAAGCCAATCACTACGTCACATAACTATCAGACTGGCCAAAGTAAAAACAAAAGAGGCAATCCTTTGAGCAGTAAGGTGAAAACAACAGATAACTTGCAAAGGAAAAGCTGCCAGACTAACCGCAGACTTCCCAACTGAAACCCTACAAGCCAGAAGGGACTGGAGACCCTTCCTCAATATTCTAAGACAGAATAATGGACAACCTAAAATGCTTTACCTGGAAAAACTAAGCTTCATCTACGACGGAGAAATAAAGACCGTCCCAGACAAGCAGTCACTGATGGAATTTGCAAAGACCAGACCTGCCCAGCAGAAATTACTCAGACATGCACTGTACACTGAACAGCATAATAGACACTCACCACAGTAAAATCACTCAGGAGTTAAACTCCAGAACCTGGATTTTACAATGGCTCAAGAGGTAAAACAAAACAATAAGAATTTACCCAACAATATGAAGAGAAATCTACCCCAAATATCAGTCCTCTCAATAAATGTGAATGGCTTGAATTGTCCTCTGAAGAGACATAGACTGGCTGAGTGGGTAAAAAGTTATAAGCAAAGTATCTGCTGTCTCCAGGAAACACATCTAACTTACAAAGAGGCTTTCGGACTCAAGGTAAAGGGATTGAAAACAAAGTTCCAGACAAATGGAAGCCAAAAGAGCGGGGGTAGCAATTGATTTCAGACAATACGAACGTTAAAATAGCAAAAGTAAAGGAAGACAAAGATCATCACAATATAATGTTGAAGAGAAAAAATTCAGCAAGAATAATTAGCAATTCTGAATATTTATGCACCCAACACAGGAGCAACCACATGCATAAAGCAAACCCTTTTTGACCTAAATAGCATGATAAACAGTAATGCCATAGCAGCTGGGGTTTTCAACACCCCACTGACTGAATTAGATAGATCCTCAAAACAAAAAATAAGCTAAGAAATAATGGACTTAAACAGAGCTCTAGAACAAATGGGTCTAACAGACATTTACAGAACATTCCACCCAAATCAAGCTAAAGATACATTCTTCTCATCAGCTCATGGAACTTTCTTGAAAATTGATCACATCATAGGCCACAAATCAGACCTCAACAAATTTTAAAAAATGAAATTGTACCATGTGTCTTCTCAGATCATAGTGGTCTAAAACTAGAGATCAATTCCAACAAAAACACCCACCACTTCACAAAGTCATGGAAAATAAACAATCTATTGCTGAATGACTACTAGGTCAAGGAAGAGATCCAGATGGTAATCCAAATATTCTTTCAACTAAATGATAATGGGGATACAAGTTATCAAAATCTGTGGGATACAGCAAGACATTCCTGCAAGGAAAACTAATAGCATTAAATGTTTACATCCAAATGACAGAAAGTTCAAAAATCAACAAACTAGCAAACTATCTCAAGGAACTGGAAAAGGAAGAGCAAATTAATTCTAAACCCAGCAGAAAAAAGAAAATAACTAAGATCAAAGCAGAACTAAATAAAATTGAGAACAAAAAACTATACAGAAGATCAATTAAACCAAAAGTTGGGTTTTCAAAAGATAAACAAAATTGATAGCCCTCCTGCTAGATTGACAAGAACTTAAAAGGAAAGGACATGAATAAACTCAATTAGAAATGAAAAAGGAGAGGTCACTACAGACATCATGGAAACACAAAACATTATCTTTGAATACTATAAAAATTCATATGCCCAAAAACTACAAAATATGGAGCCTCTCTAAGCTCAATCAGGAAGAAATAGAATTCTTGAATAGACCAATATGAAGTGCAGAAATTGGAGCAACAACAAAAGATCTTCCAAAAATAAAAGGCCCAGACCAGATGGCTTCACACCTGAATTTTACGAAATCTTTAATGAAGAACTCATACGTATACTGCAGAAATTATTCCAAAGCATAGAGATGGATGGTATCCTCCCCAATTCATTCTACGAAGCCAATATCACCTTGATACTAAAGCCAGGAAAGAATGTAGCAAAAATAGAAAACTACAGAGCAATATCCCTCATGAATATAGATGCAAACATCCTCAACAAAAATCTTAGCAAACCAAATCCAACAGCACATCAAAAAAATAATTCATCATGACCAGGTGAGCTTTATCCCAGGGATTCAAGGCTGGTTCACTGTACTCAAATGTGTAAATGCAACTCACTGCATAAATAAAAGCAAGAACAAAGACCATATGATTCTCTCAATAGATGAAGAAAAAGCATTTGACAAAATCCAGCAACACATTTATGATAAAAACTCTTAACAAAATAGACATAGATGGGATATTCCTTAAAATTGTTAAGACCATATATAATAAATCCACAGCCAATATCACATTGAATGGGGAAAAATTGAAAGCATTCCAACTTAGAACTGGAACCAGACAAGGTTGCCCACTATCTCCACTTCTATTCAACATTGTGCTGGAAGTCCTTGCTAGAGCAATTTGACAAGAGAGGGGAATTAAGAGTATTCAGATGGAGGCAGAAGATATCAAACTCTCACTCTTTGTTTACGATATGCTGTTATATCTAGAAAATCCCAAGGATTCAACCAAGAGACTCCTGGAATTCATAAACAAATTCAGTAAAGTCTCAGGATACAAAATTAAAGCACATGAATCAGTGGCATTCATATACACCAATAAGAGTCAAGCTGAAATCAATTCAAAGTTGTAACCCCTTTCACAATATCATCAAAGAAAATTAAATATTTAGGGATATATTTAATGAAGGAGGTGATATATATATATATATATATATATATATAGAGAGAGAGAGAGAGAGAGAGAGAGAGAGAGAGAGAGTGAGTGAACGAACTGTGAAACATTGAGAAAAGAAATTGTAAAAGATGTAAACAGATGGAAATCCCTACCATGCTCATGGATTGGTAGTATCAATATTGTTAAAATGTCCATTCTACCTAAAGTGATCTACAGAATCAATGCAATCCCTATCAAAATGTCACCATCATTCTTTACAGATTTAGAAAAATATAATTCTGTGCTTCATCTTGAGCCAAAGAAGACCTCATATAGCCAAAGCAATCTTAAGCATAAAGAATAAATTGGGAGGCATCAGTCTACCAGACTTCAAACTTTACTGCAAGGTTATAGTAACCATAACAGTATGACACTGGGAAAAGAACACAGATACAGACCTTTGGAATAGGACGGAGATCCCAGAAATAAAACCATCCTCATATTGCCATCTAATCTTTGACAAAGCAAACAAAAGTATATATTGGGGAAAACAATCTTGATTCAGTAAGTGGTCCTGGGAAAACTGGATATCCACATGCAGAAGATTGAAACTGGATCCCCTCCTCTCACCTCTCCCAAAAATCAAGTCATGATGGATAACAGACTTAAATTTAAGGTGCGAAACCTTAAGAATTGTGGAAGAAAATGTTGGGAAGACTCTTTTATACATCGGCCTATGTAAAGAATTTATGAAGAAGACCCCCAAAGCAATGACAACAACAAAAATGAATGAATGGGACCTGATCAAATTAAAATGCTTCTGCACAGCCAAGGAAACTATCATTAGAGTGAATAGACAACCTACAAAATGGGAGAAAATGTTTGCTTTCTACACATCCAATAAAGGGTTGATAATAAGAATCCATATAGAACTTAGAAAATCAACAAGAAAAAAAATCAAACCACCCCATTAATAAAGGGGCAAAGAACATGAACAGAAACTTCTCAAGAGAAGACAGACTAATGGCAAGCAAACATACAAAAAAAGTGCTCAACATCTCTAATCATTAGCAAAATGGAAATCAAAACTACAATGATATATTACCTAACTGCAGTAAGAACGACCTTTATCAAGAAGACCCAAAATAACAAATGCTGGTGTGGGTGTGGAGAGATTGGCACACTCTTTCACTGCTGGTTGGGCTTCAAATTAGTACAACCCCTGTGGAAAGTAATTTGGAGGTACTTCAAAGAACTGAAAATAGAAATACCATTTGATCTAGCAATCCCACTACTAGGCATCTACCCAAAGGAAAGAAAGACATTCTATAAGGACATCTGTACTTCAATGTTTATAGCAGCAAAATTCACAATTGCAAAGATGTGGAAACAACCCAAATGCCCATTAATACATGAGTGGATTAATAAAATGTGGTATATGTGTACCATGGAATACTACCCAACTACAAAAAACAATGGTGAACTAGCATCTCTTATGTTATCATAGACAGGGATTGAGCCCATCCTTCGAAGTGAGGTATCACAAGGATGGAAACACATATACCACATGTACTCACCATCAAATTCATACTAAGTGATCAACACTAAGGTGTTCACATTGTAGTGATACTCATTGGGTGCTAGCCATTTTGGGGGTTGAGGGGGAAAACCCACAGCTAATGGGAGCAGAGCCCACTTTATGGGGGAAGGACCCCCTTGTAGCCTTGGCTTGGGTTAGGCAAACATATTACATGTAACCAAAATGTTTGTACCCCTATAATATCCTGAATTAAAAAAAAACAACTTTAAACATAAGACATTTTTTATTAGACATCAAAAATATAAAGTAGAAAGAAAAGGATCACTTTGATTAGGACTTTGAGATTCAAGAAGAGTTTTATGAGAGTTCATCCTTTGGGAGGTACCAAGGACCCTTGGTCAGCTCAGGGGGTAAAGAAATTTTTAGGAGAGAAGATATAATTCTTATATACTCAGAAGAGTATGAGAGGAAGCTTCTAAAAAGGATATCAAATGACCTAGGCTAAGTGGTTCTAAACCAGAGCGATCACAATTGCTTGAGGATTTTTTATTTTTTTCAAAATTCTCAGGGCCAGACTCTACTCAAAGAGTTATAAATCTGAAAGTCCAGAGGCGAGGCCTCCAAGCAGGTGGATTTTAGGGAAATCTCCACAGGATATTCTGATGCATAGTCCTTTAGTTAATAGTCTCTGTATAAATTAAAATCTTGAAGCCTTTTAAGAAGTTTTGAGAAAGAAGACAGTCAAGATGGCAGACTACAAGCAGCATACACAGCACTAATCTCAAGGAGAGGATAAACAATGGCTAATAGATACACACCTTTGAGTCATTTGTCTGAATTGGGTCAGTTTGAATCCACAGAGAGGAAGTCAGAGTGCAGTAAACAAGATAGAAGTGGGACGAGCTGCTTTTGCAGGATCGGAGGTAATTAGGGAAGGTGCCCACACATGGGAATGGAACAGAGGAGAAAATCCCGAGCTCCATACCTCTTCCTCTAGGATACTGCAGCTGGAGTGGCAGGGGGGCCTCTCCACTGTAGCAGACCTCTAGAGTAATACAGACACCTGATTGGAGGCTGTGCAGCTGGCCTTCTCATGGGAGAAAGCATGGCTTGCTTGCAAACCCTGGGTGCTGCAGCTCATGCCATTGTAACATCCCAATTCCTGAAAGCTACTTTCGCTTAGGGATCAGATCTGTGATTGCTGCCTCCCGCTTGTTCCTGCCAGGTGGGGAAGGATTGAGGAATCCTGGCACTTGCTCACCGTGGGCAGGTGATGTGCACCCCCAGTGCCACCATTTCCTGGGGCCCTAGGCAGAGCAGATGACCAGGGGCCCTGTGCCTGCTGCTGTGACCTCCATGATCTCACTCAGCTGTACTTCTTGTGAGACCTGGGTGGAACACATGACTGTAGCCCTCAGTGCCCACTGCCCACTGCCAGAGCACCTGGACCACTATTGATGCTGCTTTCTGAAAGGCCCCAAGCAGGATGAAAGCCAGTGGAGCTGGGGCCCTTGGATCTCCATGGACTGTATACCATAGACCTGCACCATCCTCAAGCACCCTGCATGTGCCCAGCCCCACCCACACTCCCTGCCCTATAGCCGCCCGACCCATAGGTGTGAGTGTTGTGCATTGCAGACCTGTTCCATCCCATGTAGGCACCCTGCTTCATGAGTCCACTCTGTTTAGGGTCAACACTCTGTCCTGCATAGTGAATTGTGACCTGCTGGAGCACTCTGTACTGGAGTCCTGCTCTGCCCCATGCCCTATGGGCCTGCAGTGCCTTCATGCCCTGCATACCTGCTACACCCTATGCCTCACCCTGCATTGACCTCACCCCACTCACGTGCCTGTCACCTTGGCAACCCAGGCCTGCATGTGTGTGTGCTGTGCCCTGAAAACTTCATCCATCCTGCATGCATGCTGCCTCCTACCAGCTAGCACAACCTCACATGCATGCCTAGCACCAGGGGCCAGCCCTGCCATAGTTGCCCATTAACAAACACAGCAAACTGGGGAGACACAGCACAGCAGCAGTGTTAAAGGGTCACGGTGCATCTGCTCCTCTCCTGCCTGGTCAATCTTCTGGAGTAAAACGTAAGCACACAATCCACTGACCCATCCCTATCTTCATGGAGCAACCAAGGTCCCAGCAGAGGAGAACAGGAATACACTATCTGCTATCTGTTTAAAGTTGAGAGAAGAGGCCCCACATGAGAAGAAACCAGCATGAAAACTCTAGCAAACATGAGAAAACAGGCTGTCTCAACACCCTGAAAATATCACAGTAGCTCTCCAGCAATGAACTCTAACCAAAAGGAAATTGTAAAAATGACAGATATGGAATACAGATTATGGATGGCAAGTAACATGAATGGAATTGAGGAGATGGTGGAAAACCATCTTAAAGAAGTCAAAAAATACTAACAGTAATTTGGGACATGAACAAAAAATTCACTAAACAGATAACATTAGAAAAGAGAGAACAGAACTTAAAGAAAGGAAAGAGTCAATCAGGTAATTTCAAAATAGAACAGAAAGCTTGAGCAACAGGCTAGATCAAGCAGGAGAAAGAATATCAGAGATTGAAGACAAGCATTTCGAAGTTACCCAGTCAGTAAAAACTGTAGAAAAGAGAATAAGGAAAAATGAACAATTGCTGTGAGAAATATGGGACTATGCAAAATGAACAAATATAAGAATTATAGGTATCCTGAGGGAGATGAATAAGAAGCAGTAAGCATGGAAAACTTATTTGAGAGAATAATAGAGGAAAACTTCCCTAGTATCGCTATAAGTTTTAGATATCTACATACAAGATGGTCATTGAACACCTGGAAGATTCATAGCACATAAGGCATCACTAAGACATATAGTCATCAGCCTGAACAAAGTCAAAGTGAAAGAGAAAATCCTACAAGCTGTGAGATGAAAACAACAATTATGAAATGTCTGATTTTGAATCATAATTGGTTTATTATATCTCAAATAAGAAGCAGTACATTTAATCAAAATATGCGCCTAAACTATTGACACAGTTTTGCCATCTTAATGGTAGCTTGTTTGCACCAGCAGCAAAGAATCCGGGAGAGCTAGTGGTTATGAAATCATGCAAGGTGTTTTCCACAGCTTGTTGAGAATTGAATATTTTTCCTTGAAAGAAGTGGTAGTCAGTTAGTGCAAGGTCTGGTGAATACAGTGGATGACAGAGAGTTTCCAACTCCAGCTTCTTAGTTTGAGTAGCATTGTTTGTGCAACATGTGATAAAAGATTATCTTGCAGGAGGATTGGCCTGCCTCTCCTGACCAATCTTAGCTGCTTAATCACAAGCATCCTCATCATTTTGTCCAATGGTTGCAGTAGACATCTGCTGTAATTGATTGACTAGGTTTCATGATGCCGTAGTGGATAATATCAGAACTAGACCACCAAACAGACACCATTAGCTTTTTCTTGGTGAATATTCAGTTTTGGACTATGTTTTGGCACTTCGCCTTTATCCAACCATTGTGCCAAATGTTTTTGGTTGTCACAAAGAATCTATTTTTCCTCACGTGTAACAATATGGTGTAGAAATGGTTCACCTTTAACATTTGACAACAAACAAAGTCAAGGTTCGTGACAATTTATCTTCCGATGCTCATGTATTTAATGCAGAACCCATCTATGCTGTTTCTTTACCTTGTCAATTTATTTCAAATGGTCTGATATTGTTGGAATAGTAAAGTCAAACCTTGCTGCTAATTCACACATAGGTTGAGATGGATTCACTTCCACTACAGATTTCAGCTCATCATTATCCTCCTTGGTCTCAGGTTCCCCATGTGGCTCATGTTCAAGATTAAAATCACCATAACATAACTTCTCAAATCATCGACACAACTGTGCATTCATTAGCCACATCCTTCCCAAACACTTTTTTCATATTTTGATATTTTGAGCTGTCTGCCCTGCACTGATTCCATATGAATTTTGACTTATCCATGGTTTCACAAAAATTGCTCTTAAAAAAAGAAAAGAAAGATAATCACAAGCCCAGCAATGTGTTTGAAAGAATGAGGATGTACCTTCACAATAAAAGTAAAATAAGAAGTATCAGAGTGAAATATCAGAGATACCAACTGTCAAACTTGGTACTTAAGGGAATCGGACATTTCATGCTTAATATCCTAAGAGTTACTTATAAAGGAAAACCCATCAAACGAACAGCAGACTTCTCAGCAGAAACCTTTCAAGCCAAAAGGGATTGGGGTCCTGGTTTTAGTCTTCTTAAACAGAGCACCTTCCAGCCAAGAATTTTGTATCCTGAAAAACTAAGTTTCAAAAATGAAGGAGAAATAAACTCTTTCCCTTATAAGCAAACAATGAGAGAATTTGTCACCACTATACCTGCCCTACAGGAAATGCTTAAAAGTAGTCTACACATGGAATGGGACAACCAATATCCACCAATATAAAAACACCCAAAAGTTAGAGCTCACAACTCTTATACAACAGTAGCACAAGGGAGAAAACAAAGGTAGGTATTCAACATGATGAACAGAACAGTATGTCACATATCAATACTAACATTGAATGTAAAGTCTTAATGCTTCTTTTAAAAGATATAGACATGCTGAATGGATGAAAAAACACCCCAAGCATTTGCTCTCTCCAGGAAACCCATCTAACTTGCTAAGATACTCACAGACTCAAAGTAAAGGGATGGAAAAAAAATATTCCATGTGAATGGAAACTAAAAGCAAGTATGAGTAGCTATTCTCATATCAAATAGACTTTAAATCAACAATGGTTAAAAAAAGAGAAAAAGATGGTCATTATGTAATGATCAAGGGAGCAATTCAATAGGAATATATAATAATCCTCAATATATAAATATATAAGCACCTAGCACAGGAGCTCCCAGATTCATAGATCAAATATTACTACATCTAAGCAAATAAATAAACAACAAAATCATAATTGCCGGGGATTGTAACACTCCACTAACAGAACTGGAGAAATCATTGAGGAAGAAGATCAACAGAGAAACCCTGAACTTAAATGGGACTCTATAACAATTGGACCTAACACACATCTACAGAACATTCTACCCACAAACTGCAGAATATACATTCTTCTCATCAGCACATGGGACATTTTCCAAGATTTATCATATGTTAACCCACAAAACAATTCTCAGCAAATTCAAAAAAAATTGAAATCATTCCATGTATCTTCTCAGATCACAGTGTAATAATTCTAGAAATCAACTCCATGAGGAACTGTGAAATTTACAAAAAGTCATAGAAATTAAACAACCTGCTCCTGAACAATCCTTGGGCCAATGATGAAATTAAGAAGGAAATCAAATGATGTTCTGAACTGAATGACAATCATGACACAAGCATCCAAAATCTATGGGACACAGTGAAAGCAGTGCTAAGAGGGAAATTCATAGCCTTAAATGCTTACATCAAAAAGACATTAAGATCACATTATCAACCTGATGTCACATCACAAGAAACTATAAAAAGAACAAATCAAACCCAAAGCCAGCAGAAGACAAGAAATAGCAAATCTCAGAGCAAAAGTGAATGAATGGAATCAAACAAACAAGCAAAATACAAAGGATCAACAAAACAAAAAGTTGGTTCTTTAAAAAGATAAAGTTGATAGGCATCTAGCTAGATTAAGCAGAAATAGAAGAGAAAGGACCCAAATAAGCTCAATAAGAAATGAAAAAGGAGACATTACAATTGATACCACCAAAATACAAAATATCATCCATGAATACTAAAAAAATCCCTATGCAAACTAGAAAGCATAGCGGAAATGGATACATTCCTGGAAACATACAAACTTCTGAGCCTGAATCTGGAAGAAATAGAAATTCCAAACAGACCAATAATGAGTAGTGAGATTGAAGCAGCAATAAAAAAAATCTCCCAACCAAAAAAAATGTACTGAACTCCTGGACCACACAGATTCATAGCCTAATTCTACTAGACCTACAAAGAAGAACTGGTACCTATACTTCATAAATTACCCCATAATATCAATAAGGAGGGAATCCTCCCTAACTCATTTTGTGAAGCCAGTATCACCCTGATACAAAAGTTAGGAAAGGACACACACATACTCACACAATAACTACAGAGCAGTATTTCTTATGAACATAGATGCAAAAATCTGAAACAAAATACCAGCACACTGAATTTGACAGCACATCCAAAAGGTAATTTACTGTGATCAAGTGGGTTTCATCCCAGGAATACAGGATGGTTTAATACACACATCAATAAATGTGATTCACCACATGAACAGAAGCAAAAACAGTCCACATGATCATCTCAATAGAGGCAAAGAAAACACCATTCAATAAAATCCAGCACTCTCTTTTATAATTTTAATTTAATAATATTATGGGGTTATAAACATTTTGGTTACATAATGATTTTGTACTGTTTGAGTTGAAGTTGTAAGTATGCCCATCCCCCAGATAGTGTGCATTATACATGTTAGGTGTGAATTAACTCATTCCTTCCTCCCCTCTACCTGCTTGATTTCTAATGAATGTTTTAAATATTTATGATAAAACACTGTCAACAAACCAGGCATAGAAGGAAAATACCTCAAAATTATAAAATCCATATATCACAAAGCCACAACCAACATCATACTGAATGAGGAAAAGTTGAAACCATTCCCCTTAAAAACTGGAAGAAGATAAGGGTGCCCACTGTCACCACTTCTATTCAACATAGTACTGGAATCTTAACCAGAGGAATAAGGCAAGAGAAAGAAACAGAGGATATCCAAATCAGGAAAGAGGAAGTCAAACTATCCCTTTTCACTGATGATATCACCTTAAAACTAGACAATCCTAAAGTCTCCACCAAAATACTCATAGAATTGATAAATTCAACAAAGTCTCAGGTTACAAAATCAATGTACACAAATCAGTAGCATTTCTATACACCAATGACAGTCAATCTGAGAACCCAATTAAAGACTCAGTACCACTCACAATAGCTACAAAGAAAATAAAACACTTAGGAATATACTTAACCAAGGAAGTGAAAGATCTCTACAGGGAGAACTACAAAACACTGATGAAAGAAATCATAGATTACACAAATGGAAAAACATCCCACGTTCATGGATTGGAAGTAGCCACATTGTTAAAATGTCCATACTGGCCAAAGTGATTTATAGAGTACGTGCAATTCCCATAAAATTAACAATTTCATTTTTCACAGATGTAGAAAAAATCATCCGAAACTTAATATAGAACCAAAAAAGAACCTAAATAGCTAAAGAAATCCTATATAAAATAACACGTCTGGTGGCATCACATCCCTTGACTTCAAATTGTTCTACAAGGATACAGTATTCAAAACGGCATGGTACTGGTATAAAAGTAGAAACATAGACCAATGGAACAGAATAGGGAACCCAGAAATAAAACCATCTACCTACAACCAACTGATCTTTTACAAAGCAGACAACAACACACACTAGGGAAAGAAGCCCTATTCAATAAATGGTGCTGGGAAAACTGGATAGCCACATGCAGAACAATAAAACAGTACCCTTATCTCTTGCCATATACAAAAATTAATTCAAGATGCATAAAAGATTTAAACATAAGGCCTAAACCATAAAAATTATAAGAAAACATAGGAAAACTCTTGTGCACATCAGCCTAGGCAAAGAATTTTTGACTAAGACCCCAAGGGCAAGTGTAGAAACAATAAAACTAAATATATGGGATTTAATGAAATTAAACAGCTTCTGCAAAGCAAACGAAATAATCAACAGAGTGAGTAGACAGTTTACAGAATGGGAGAAAATGTTCACAAACTATACATCTGACCAAGGGCCAATATCCCGAATCTACAAAGAACTCAAACAAATCAGCAAGAAAAAAACAAACAATCCCATTGAATAGTGGACAAAAGAAAAAGACATGAACAGATTTTTTTCAAAAGAAGGTAGACAAATGGCCAAGAAACATGAAAAAATGCTCAACATCACTAATAAATGAAATGTAATTTAAAGGCACAATGAGATACCACCTTACCCCTTTCAGAATGGCCATTATTAAAAAGCCAAAAAACAATAGATATCGATGCAGGTGATGTGAAAAGGGAACACTCATACACTGTTGGTGATAATGTAAATTAATACAACCTCTGTGGAAAACAGTATGCAGATTCCCTACAGAAGTAAATATAGACTTACCATTTGATCCAGCAATCCCACTAGTCGGTATCTACTCAAAGAAAAATAACTCATTTTATCAAAAGGACCGCTGTACTCGAATGTTTATTGCAGCACAAATTACAATGGCAAAGATATGGAATCAAGCCCCCTTAAGTTCAATAAAGAAAATGTGTGTGTGTGTATGTGTGTGTATACACACACATATACACATATGTAAATATATACACACACAATACACACACATGCACACACGAAAACATCCCCCCCATGGAGTACTACTCAACTATAGAAAAGTATGAAATAATGTCTTTTGCAGGAAGTTGGATGGACTGGAGACCATTATCCTAAGTGAACTATCTCATGAATGGATAAACAAACACCACATGCACTCTCTAATAATTGGGAGCTAAATTATGGGCACAAAGAGATGTAAAGGACATTGGAAATCAAACAAAAGGGAAGATGGGAGGGGGTGAGGGGTAAAAACTTATTCTATCAGGTATAATGAACACTGTTATGATGAGCACACTAAAAGCCTTTACTTAAGCATTGTACAAGGTATCCATGTAGCAAAAACATTTGTATCCCCTTAATATTTTGACAAAAATGAAAAAAAAAATTTTGAGGGGTGGAGACGATCTAAAGGCAAAAGGATCTTTCCAATCCAGGAAATTAGGGTGAGCTGAATCTTCGACCAGATTTTGGGCAGGAATATACATTAAGGAAGTGTGTAGAAACGTTATAGGGCTTAGCCAATTGATGCACATTGTTAAACAAATTTGACACAGTCAGACTTATATAAAATAACTATTTGTCACATGCCTGCTGTAGTATGTCTGCTTGATAAAAAAGAACGTTTTTTTTGTGTGTGGCACACTTTTCACTTGTAATGAGTAATGGCTTCCACCAGGTGGCAGCAGAGATACAATTGAGAAAAAAAACGTGGAGAGAGTGGAACCACTAATCAGGTTCTTAACCTTTATTGTACTATGTCCTCTTCTCAGAATGATGTTTTCAAATGCAAAAAATAAAACACATAGTAATATATGAGATTACTTAAATGTATTAAACAGCAATGTGTAAAAATAGGTCTAATAACTACCATAATTTTCAAGTAGTGGTAAATGTAAATATTTTTAGATAATCTGCAACTGTAATGTGATGTGAAAATATCTTTGATTTCTATTGGTGACAAAATCTCAGGTACTGGTAATGCTATTGTGTTTTGTTGCCTGCATTCATTATTGAAGAAAATGTCCATTTTCAGTCAGAGCTTAGTGAAGATAAAGACAAATTTCCTTCATTGTAGTTAACAGATCACATGAGTTCTATCACATACCCTCCTACCCCCTCCCCCTGCAAAATGACAACAGGTTAAGAATCTCTATCCTGTGGAGAATTGTATTACCTGTTCTATCATGAGTAGTGATTACTTATGAATTGGGTTGTTTTTAAAAATATATTTGGGGATAAAGTTATATATAGATATGTCACACTTTATGAAATATTTCTGAAAAGATAGGTATAAGATAAACCATTGTATTCAAATCTGTTTCTCCCCTTCGTTTTCATTATAAAACTAGAAATTAAATTCTTCTATGAAAAAAAAATGTGTGGCTCCCAAATGTAATAAAATCAATTTTAAAATGAATCAGATTTTGCAAAACATATTTAAAATATAAAAATTCTGAAAAAATATTTTAGTATTATGTCACAAAGTAAATACAGAAATAGTTGTCTTTTGCTTACTTACCATTCCCAAGGTATTTTATGCAGCATTTTATAGACATTATCATATTTAGTATTAAAAACAATTATATGAGATTGTTAGTACTCTAATCCCTGTTTTGCAGAAGAGCCTGGGTGGTCATGCTGGGGTCAGAAAAACCTGGATTCAGTCCTACCTGTACCACTTATTAGCTGAACGACATTGGTCAAGTTACTTACCCTGTCTAAATTTAAATTTCCTTATCTGTAAAACAAGGATAATATACCTCATCTATCTCATGGTGGTATTAAGAGATAATGCATAAAAATAACTTAACATCTTGCTTGGCACACAGTAAGCTTGTCAGGATCACCATTGATCTACACATTGCCAAATCCAGAAGTCAATTCTCAATCTCCATTCTCAATCTCCATCTTATGCAACCCATCAGTAACTTTTAATACAGGTTAAACTCCCTCTTACTTGAAATAATCTCTTCACTTGGCCTGTGGGATATTACTTGCTCTTGGTTCTCTTACCTCACACACTAGCTTTCCTCCTCTGTCTTCTCTGCTACATTCTCCTAACTGTAACCTCTCCTAATCTTATTAACCCACAGGGTTCCTTCCTTGGGCCTCTTCTCTGAGTCTAGATGATCTCATATAGCCCATTGTTTTAAATGCCATATATAGGCTAGGACTCATTTATATGAGCCTAGGCCTCCTCTGAACTCTACAGACATAGTCCTAGCTGCCTACTCAACATTTGTACTAAGATGTTTAGTAAGCAATTCAAATTCAACATAACCCAAAACTTACTTCATTTGCTTTCCCCCAAACCTGCTCTCACCCTTTTTCCTGTCTCAGTAAATGACAACTCCATTATTCCAGTTTCTCAAGTTAAAGAGTCTCACATGGCATAGTCAATCCATTGAGGAGATCATGTCCATTCTTTTTTTTTTTAAATCATGTCCATTCTACATTCAGAATTATCCAGAATCCAATTCTTTTTCACGATCTCCACTGCAGCCACCCTAATTAAAGCCCTCAGAATCTCATCTGGAGTACTGTAATGACTTTCTAACTGATCTCCTTACTTCTTCCCTTGTTCCCCTATAGTTTGTTCTCCCCATAGCCAAAAGTGATCCTTTTAAAAACATAGCATCATGTTACTCCTCTACTTAAAATTGCCCAGCACCTTCTCATCTCACTTAAAATAACAGCCAAAACTTTTACCATGGCCCTATGTGACTTAGCCGTCCACCATCTTTCCGATCATGTCTCCTAACACTCTCTCACTGCCTCCCCCTACGCCACACACCATATCTCGTGTACTCTGTTCCAGCCATGTTGGTTCCTCAGACATGCCTAGGGTCCATTACATTTGCCATCTGCTCATCCTGGAATGCATTGCCCACCAAAAGCTATAGGGAACACATCCTCACCTCCTTTAGTTATTTGCTCAACTATCACCTTCCCAGAAGGCTTTCCCTGGCTGCCCTATTTGAAACTGCAAATCACCCAAGCATTCCATATATCTCCTCCCTGTTATATTTTTCTGTATAGCACTTACCACCATCTGATATATATTTTACTTAATTTTATTATTTAATCTCACCTAGCTCAAATGTTATGTCCATGTTGGTAGAGATTTTTATCTGGCTTGTTCAATACTGTATCCCCAGTACCCAAAATAAATATGTTAAATGACTAATTTTTTTTTTCATTTTAATACTTTATCAGGTGCTACACAGTTTATGCCTGACCCCAAGCTCATGGATCACGGGCAGTCCCACCCAGAAGATGTAGATATGTACAGCACTAGAAGCTGAAGTAGACTGCACAGACTGCATAGAAACTACAAGATATATGAAGTTGCAAATTATGATAAAAAAAATCATGTAATGAGTAACTGACACAAAGAGTATAACTTAAATCAAGTTTTTGTTGAAAACTTGATTTCAAAATCAAGTTTTTCTCTTACATCTTCAAATGTACAGTTTGACAAACCACATAAATGATTAAAATATACAATGCAATCCAAATAATATTAAATGATTGATGAGGAGACACAGCTAGAAGTATTAGGTCGCATGTGATGACTTGTAAGGGCATTTATTAAAAAAAACAAAACAAAATGAATATGAACACCAATGAGATTAAAATCTGAAATACACATGTGCATGTATATATGCATATTTATACATATACACATACATATGTACTCTAGCTTTTCTGAATTAATGTCAGTTAAATTAGAATGGTATGTATGTGAAAGGATGTGTTCCCCCATTTTTTTCATTTTCTAGAGCTGGAATAAAATACCTATATTTTATGGCACTTGGGCTTGGCTTTGTCTCTTTGTTTTTATTAATGTGTTAACTCCTCTTAAATGTCTAAAACATCTCTAGCTATTTAAAAGGCCATATGCTATGCAGGCCCCCTAATACTGCTTAGCAATCCTTCTACCTATCCTCAGTGTTTTACTATTTCTGTTCCCTAGACAAGGTATTACAAACCTTTTATTCTCTTCAAGCGTCCTATACCTACTAAAGTTGACTAGGCCTCCTATTTCATGGAGGAAAAAAGTAAATTATTAGACACGGCCATTCCCATCTACCTTCAAGACCTAACTCTATTCAGCCATGAATCCCCCTTTTCTAAGGCTAATGTGTTCCTGATCTCATTCCTTCCCATCTTTTCCAGGACCATATTCCATCCTGTTTAATCTTTAGTCTTTAGTTTCTCTTCTCACTGGGTTTCTTTTCCTCAATCACTAAAGAGCTTCAGGTCTCCTGTACCTAAAGCAACATTAACAAAAGCAAGACCAAAACCTTTCCAGAACTCTGCTGCTTCCTTTGAGCTGTCTTTTCTCTCTCCTTCCTATGATTGCCATACCTCTCTACAAAGTAATTTTTGTCCCTTTCCTCCCTACTTTCAATTCCTAACTTGTGACATCCTGGCCTCTATATTAACTCTTCACCACTCCCTCCTTGAAACTCACTCCTCCCTTTGCTTTCTGTAATTCCTGTGTCTCTTGTTATTCTTCATTATTCTTCCCTTGCTCTGAATCCTTTAAATGTTGAGGCTGCTCAGGTTGCATGCCTAGTTCTCTGTTCTCATTCTGTATGCTCTCTCATTTTCATTTAACAGACTTCACTGGCTTCAGCCACCATTTATGTGTCATTATTCATATTTTCGGCCCCTGTATTTCTCCAATGCTGGAGAGCTATATTTCTAATTATTTATTAGTTATATCCACATAATGTCCCATAATATCCCTATGTCAATATGCCTAAAACAAGATTTTCTCTACTCCCTACTCCTTATTTCTTATTTCTCAAATCTATTCTACCTTCTTTAATCTTATTATTACTCTTGTTCAAGTCTTCATCATCACTTTCCTGGGTTACTATTGTAGCCTCCTGGCTAATCCGCTCACCATCAGTCTTGCTCTCTCTCACTTTAGAATGTGTTCTGCTTGCAAGTAACAGTAATCTAGTTAACAGTAGCTTAAACAAATAAGGATCTCTTTACAGCCAGAAACTAGACAATACAGGGTTGGGACAGTGGCTTACTGGTGCCATCAAGGACCTAGAGTTACTCACTTTCCACTCCATTCTCTATTTCTGTGGTCCCCAATCCCCAGGCTGTGGACAAGTACTGTTCTGTGGACTGCTGGGAACCAGGTCACACAGCAGGAGGTGAGTGGCGGGCGAGCAAGTGAAGCTTCATCTGTATTTACAGCCGCTCCCCATTGCTCACATTACCACATAAGCTTCCCATCTTGTCACATCAGCGGCAGCATTAAATTCTCATAGGGGTGCAAATCCTACCATAAACCATTCATGCAAGGGATCTAGGTTACATGCTCCTTATGAGAATCCAGTGCGTGATGATCTAAGGTAGAGCTGAGGCAGTGATTCTAGCACTGGGGAGCAGCCCCAAATACAGATTATCATTAGCAGAGAAGTTTAACTGCACAATAAATATAATGTACTTGAATCATCCCGAAACCACCCCTTCCAGTCTGTGGAAAAATTGTCTTCCATGAAACTGGTCCCTGGTGCCAAAAGGCTGGCGCCACTGCTCTGCAGCATGCTGGTTTGTTACATCATCACAGGATGACTGCTACACCTTCGAAAAGCACATACACATGTGAAGTAGGAAGGGGCAGAAAAAATGTGCACAAGATGTTTCTGAACCCCTTTTATCAGAAAAGTAAAAACTATCTTTTTTTTTTTTTAAGACAGAGTCTCACTTCATTACCCCCAGTAGAGTGCCATGGCATCAGCCTAGCTCACAGCAACCTCAAGCTCCTGGGCTCAAGCAATCCTACTGCCTCAGCCATCTAAGTAGCTGGGACTACAGGCACACACCATGACACCCAGCTAATTTTTATATATCTATATCTATATCTATATATATATTTTTAGTAGAGATTGGGGTCTTGCTCTTGCTTAGGCTGGTCTCAAACTCCTGAGCTCAAGCAATCCTCCTGCCTCAGCCTCCCAGAGTGCTAGGATTACAGGCGTGAGCCAATGTCCCTGGCCAGTAAATGCTAACTTAAAATCTCCTCAGAAGACTTCTGTGCATATCTCAACAAGAACTTGTCATATTGCCATACACTTAGCTCAGGGGAGGTAGGGAAATCATGTTTTTCTTTTCCTGGGTTGAGGAAGGCAAGGAGTAAGAGGTTGGGAGTGAATGTTGAGTTTAAACTAACATACAGTGTCTGCTACCCTATTCTGCTAACCCATCTGCTAACCCATCTGCTAACCCATACTATTATGACAAAGCTGTTTTTCTGACAACTATTATGAATAGCAGTCTTTCTGAAATCTTCAGTGGCTCATCATTGCCTACAGAATCAAATCAAAATTCCTTCATTTGACGTACAAGGCCATTCATATCTGATCCCAGCTTACTAACAATCTTCCCTCTCCCTGTCCACCTTACTATCAATGTATATCATATTTATGACATACCACTTGTTTCTTGAACGTGTTTTGTTCTTTATTGCCTTTTTCTCTGCCTATGCTAGTGTCTCCTCTCAGAATGCTCTTCTGTCTCATTCTGCTCCACATTCTAACTTCCTACCCATCCATCAAATCCAATTCCAGTGTCACCTTTCTCAATTCTCGAAGGTAGAATTTAGATGTTTGCTCTTCTACATTCCCTTGTACTTGTTATTTATAGATATGATAGCTCACATAAGTTTTTGCAATTAGTATTTTCTCACAAACAAGGCTCCTTGTGGGTATGGATGGATCATATTTGTGTAGCTTCCATGCCCATGAAATGCCTAGTACATAGTAGGAACTCACATGTTCTACCTTGCTGGTTGCATCACAGGATACAAAAATAGTTATTAATATAATTCCACCAAAGGGCTTATACTCTACTAGGAAGGAGAGAAACATATACAAATACAGTGTTGTATGTGGTATCTGCCCTAATATGAATACAACCAAAAAGCTATAGATGTTCAGAGATCAAATATAGTTCTGGAACAATGTCAAGGAAGCAGTGGTACTGGAGCTACTCAAGGTGGGGAAGCAGTTCACTTGTTGGTTCTTTACAAGTAAGCTCTTAAGAATTTAGCTCTAGTGTTTGAAATGAATTTGTTTTACCTCAGATTTGTTTATATCCAAACACACCCATATTTCATCAAATCTAAGACACATCACATAGCTTTAAGAAAAAAATATTGCCAGTTGATCATTACGGTTATCCCAATTTCAGATGTTAAAATGTGAAAAAAATAAAAATAGCCCAAAGCCAAATATAATTGATTTTTGGATTCTGCAAAATCTGTTTCAGAGTAAAAGATCTGCTCAAACAAGAATATAATGATCACTTGCTGTATTGTACAACATTCAAAGTCAAACTGCTATTAGGTGACATTCAGATGTTGGAGGCTAGGTTGGGACAAGATGTTATGAGGCCTCTTTGATTCTTCCCTTGCCATGTCCATGAGTTCTTCTCTGTTAAACCTGAACAGATGCCAGCCCTCTTCAGAGGAAAGGTCTAAAGCCCCTCGACGAGTGTAGTACTCAACAGAAGCCTCGTTCCAAATGACGACAAGAAATTGCATGCAGTTACATTGGCTTCCAATGGCTATCTGTTTAAAAACAAACAAGTAAAGATTACTTTTATTTGAAAGTATATACTTCATTAACACATTTATTTCATTGAAGGTCTACTATGTGTAAGGCACTACATTTGCTCAATACTTCCAGAAAATATTATAGTAGTTACAGTTTGGACTTCCCTATAGCTGTAAAAAGAAAAAAAGTCCCACTGTTATGAGCTTTAAAACCTCTCTCTTTAAAAGCCCAAAACTGATTGGCAAAATCTTTATTCTATAGAAAAAGTTTGCCTAAAGGAACACATGTTCTTATATATTTCCAAAATATAAAAGGATCTTGCTTTTATACTCTTCTCACGTTCATACTGTGGACCTATTTTATGAATAAAATTGCCTTCTAATCTCCCTCATGCTTACTTGATAGCAAAAAAGGGTTATAGTGTGGTTGTGGATTATATATAAATCAATTTTTAATTAAATATAACTCATATTTATATGAGTATGTGATTGGAAAATCTAGTTTAATTTGAATAAAAATTTGAAGTATGCGTTGGGGTATATTCAAATGATATTAATAATTTATGCCCTGTTAAATCATATTCGATGAAGAAAAGGGTAATATATTAAATAGCAATATTGATTATAATACACACCTGACTAAGCCTCTTCAGCATTTCAGCTCCAATACCTAGACCTTTTAAATAGATAATGCAAAATGAAAAGTACAAATTCCACTTAACTAGTTATTCACTTTAGTTTAAAAGAAATAAGATATAAAACCCTGTATGTGATTGTTGTATATTCTTGATAGCTTGTGGAAACATAACTCATGAATCGTTTTCCTAATTGAAATGTGGTACCAAAGGGTAATAGAAAAAGACTTTGGGTTTACTTTCAAGGTCATTGAAGAACAAATGATTCCCTTCACTATTGCCTTATAACACAGTAACAGGGTATATTTCTTATCTATTTCTACTCAAAACCAAACTAAAATGTAAAAGCATTTTTTAAAGGTAAAAGTATAGCTATGATATCTTGGCTTATTCAAACCTTGATGGGAACTTATAAGAAAATGTTTTTCTAATCTATGATTGAGTCTTCACTGCATGCAAGAGTAACTAGGATCATGATCAGACTCATGAAATAGAAACGAGTCACCTAAAGTAACTTAAATCCCATATTTATAATAAATCCCTATCTCTACTCCTTTAAAATATTTCACTTTAATTTTTAAAGTATTTATAAATAATAAGTTTGGTTTTACCTTGGTAAGATTGTATGACATAAAAGTCCTCTAGGTGAAGTAACTTGCCTATCCAGGTGTCATATGTAAACTAGTACATGGCAAATCCAATGGTCACTTTGCCAAGGAAGAGAGAAGAAAGGATACAAAGAGGTTAAGGCTTTGAATCTTAGTTTTTTATCCCCAAATGGAATATCTTTGGTGTTTGTTTGTTTTGACTAATAAAGTAATAAATGCTCACCGAACAAAATAATAATACAGAAATGTAGAAGGTTTAATTCCCTTATAATACAACCTTTAAGAGATAAGCCCTCTTTTTACAGTGTGGTGTATATGTATATTCTTCCCCCCCCCCCCAAATTTTTAATGCAAATACAAACCTAAGTACACACCATATAATTTTCTTTAAAAAAAAAAAACAAAATTGAGTTTATGCAGATATACTCTTATCCTCTGCTTAATAGTAATTATATGCTATATAACTGTACTTTATTTTCAAGATAGAGAAAATATACTCCAGATTAAATTGGAGAAGAAAGCTTTACTTTACCTCCTGGTTTTTGTTGACTGTATACTTCAGCAATCAGGCAGTAGAAAAGGGGATTGTTCCCAAAGCCATCTCTGAGTAAATCTGAAATATCAATTCATTTACAATATGTGAGAAAGTTTACAGCAGTGAGAGGGAAGATGGTGGATAGAAAACATCAAGAATTCGACTCTCCACCTGGACAGCAATTTTACTGGCAGAAACTGTCTGAAGTGAATATTTTGGAATTCTGGAGTTTATCTGAATAGTTGCAAGTTCAGAGAGACAGCCTGGTTGATAAACTGCAGTTAATTGAGGTCAAATTCAGCCATCAGTGCAGGCTCCCTAGCCTTCACCCCTCCTCCAGTTCCATGGGAGGCAACTGTGGGGATATCAGTGTGTATTTCTGGAGCAAGGGTGGGCAATAAGGATCTCATCCTCAAAATGTCAGAATTCTGTGTTCTGATTGTGGATTGTTGCTGTGATCACCAAGGTGAGGGCTTGGAGGTGGCTGCCATTATTCCAACCCCCACCAGCTGAGGTGGCTTCCAGGAGATTTAGAGGAGCTTCCCTGTTTCATTGGACATTTGGGGAAAACTGCATATACAGGGGAATTTAGAAAGCCACCATACATGATCAGAGAAAGACACAGGCTTAGAAAAGACATGAGAACACATTAAGTCTTCAACTCAGACTGATCCCTGACAGAGAAACAACCTACAATGATCAAAAAAAAAAAACAACAAGTCCTAGGGAAGGGGTAGAATCTTATTTTCAGAGTTACCACATTATAAGAATCAACAGTTTTCTACAAAAATTTGCAAAGAAACAAGCTATGTATGGTTCATTCAGAGGAACAATAAATTAACAGAAAACACACCCGAGGAAACCCAGATGTTGGACTTACTAGACAAAAAGTTTAAAACAACTGTCTTAAAGGTGCTCAAAGAGCTAAAGGAAGACATGAAAAAATACAGGAAAAAAAGATATATGAACAAAATGAGAAAAGAAATAAAGAGATAGAAATTCTAAAAAGAACTCCCACAAAATTCTGAAGCTTAAAAGTACAATAACTGAAATGAAAAAAATGCACTGGAAGGGTTCAAAAGCATATATGAGCAAGCAGAAGAACTGGTAAACTTGACAATAAGACAAGTGAACTTATTGAGTCTGAAAAAAAGAAAAAAGATGAAGAAAACTGAACAGAGCCTAATGTGTCTGTTGAACATCATCACCATCAAATGGAGCAACATACACCTTGTGGAACTCCCAGGAGGAGAAGACAGAAAGAAGAAGAAAGAATATTTGAAAAAAATAACAGCTGAAAACTTCCCCAATTTGATGCAAGACATGAATCTACAAATCCAAGAAGTTCAACAAACTCTAAGTAGGATAAACCCAAAGAAAGCCACATCAAGACATATTATAATTAAAATGTCAAAGGCCGAAGGCAAAGAGAGAATCTTAAAGCAGCAAGAGAAAAGCAAGTTGTCACATGTAAGGTATCCTCAATTAGATTATCATCTGATTTCTCATCAGAAATCTTGGAGACCAATAAACAGTGGAGTGATATTTCAGAGTGCTGAAGGGGGGCAGGGAACCCTGTCAACTAAGAATTTTATACCTACCAAAACCCTCCTTCAAAAATGGGGGAGAAATTGAGACATTCCCTGATCCCCCCCCCCAAAAAAAAGAAAGTAAGAAAGAAAGAAAGCAAAAAAGAAACAAAGAAAACTGAGAAAGTCCATTACAAGACCTGCCCTGCAAGAAATGCAAAAGGAGTTCTTCAGTTTGAAATGAAAGGAAGCTAGACAATAACTCAAAGTTGTATGAAGAAATCAAATCTCTGGTAAAGGTAAATATATTTGCAATTATAAGGGCTAGTATTGTAATTTGTTTTATACAATTGAGCCTTGAATAACATGGATTTGAATTGCACGGGTCCACTTATACGCAGATGTTTTTCAACAAAATGCACATTGAAAATTCAGTATTCACAGGGTAGGAAACCTGCATATATGAAGGACCAATATCTTGCATACATGGTCTCAGCAGGGCTGACTATGGGACTTGAGTATGCACGGATTTTGGTATATGTGGGGAGGGAGCATGCCCTGCAAGCAATCCCCCATGTCTACTGAGAAATGACTATAACTCCATTTTTGTTTTCTACACTGTTTAAAAGATAAATGCATAAAAATTATTAATGTACATTATTGGGCATACAATGTATAAAGATGTAATCTCTGATATCAATAATGGGGGAACAGAGCTATATAGAAAAGTTTTTATATGCTATTAAACTTGTTAGTTTGAATTCAAATTAGATTGTTATAACTGTCAAATATAATCCCCATGGTAACCACAAAATATCTATAGAATATACACATAAGGAAATGAGAAGGGAATAAAAATATTCCACTACAAATATCAACAAAACACATAAGAAGGTATTAATGGAGGAAACGAGGGAGAAAAATCTGTAAGGCATAGAAAACAAAAAAAATGTCAGAGGCGAATCCCTCCTTATCAGTAATTAAGTGTAAATACATTAAACACTCCAATCAAAACACTGAGATAGGCAGAATGGATTAACAAAAAAATTACTCAACTATATACTGTCTGCAAGGAACATACCCTAGATCCAAAGACACAAATAGGTTGAAGATGAAATGACAGAAAAATATATTTCATGCAAAGAGTAACCAAAAGAGAGCTGGGGTGCCTTTAAGTCAAAAACTGCTGCAAGAGAAGGACATTATGTAATTATAAAGGATAATTCACCAAGAACATATAGCATTTATAAACATATGCACTGAACATCAGAGTTCTAAAATATATGAAGCAAACACTGACAGACCTGAAGGGAGAAATACACAGCAATACAATGAAAGAAACAGAGTCCAATACCCCACTTTCAGTAAGGTGTAGAACAACCAGATAGAAGATAGATAAACAACACTATAGACCAATTCAACCTAACAGACATATAGAGAACACTCTATCTAACAACAGAATACACATTTGTCCCAAGTGCACATGAAACTTTCTCCAGGATAGACCATATGTTAGGCCACATACCAAGTCTTAATAAATTTTGAAAGATTGAAATGGTACACAGTATCTTTTCCAATCACAATGGAATGAAACTAGAAATCAACAGCAGGACAAAAAAGCACAAATTAACAAGTATGTTGACATTAAATAACACACTTGTAAACAACCAGTGGATCAAAGAATAAATCACAAGGGAAATTAGAAAATACTTTGGTATGAATGAAAATGAAAACAAACAAAATCTTATGGGATGTAGTTAAATCAGTGTTCAGAGGAAAATTTATAGTTTCAAATGTCTACATTTTAAAAAATAAAAAGGATCTCAAACAATAATCTAAACTTATGCCTTAAGAAATTAGAGAAAGAATAGCAAACTAAGCTCAAAGCTTATGCAAAGAAGGTAATAAAAATTAGAGCAGAGATAAACAACATAGAAAATAGAAAAACATGCAGAAAATCAACGAAAGTTTGTTATTTGAGATCAACAAAATTGACATCTAGAATGAGAAAAAAGGAGATGCAAATAATTAAAATGAGGAGTGAAAGTGGGGACATTACTACCAACCTTACAAGGATAAAAAGGAGTATGAGAAAATACAGTGATTTATCCACTGACAAATTAGATAACGTAGAAGAAATGGACAAATTTCTTGAAACAAATTATCCTGATCCTATTCAAGAAGAAATGGAAAATCTCAAAAGACCTATAATAAGAGTTTGAATCAGTAATCAAAAATTTCCCAAAAAAGAAAAGTAAGGAACCAAATGGCTTTACTGGCGAATTCTACGAAACATTTCCAGAATTAGCACTAATTTTTCTTGAGCTCTTCCAAAAAAAAAAAAAAAACAAAAAATGAAGAGAAGGGAACGCTTCCTAATTTATTCTGTGAGGCTATCATTACTCTGATACCAAAGGCAGTTAAAGACATTAGAAGGAAATTATAAACCAATATTCCTTAATAATGTATATGCAAAAATTATCAACACCATATTAGTAAATTAAACCCAACAGCATATTAAAAAGATTATTCACCATGACCAAATGTGAGTCATCCTAGCAATGTAAGAGTGGGCCAACATAAGAACATTAATGTAATACATCATATTAATAGAACAAAGGGGGGAAACCCACATCATCTTGATGGATGTCAAAAAGGCATTTGACAAAAACTTAACACTATTTTATCACATGGACTCTCATAAAAGTAAGAATAGAGGGAAATTCCTCAACATGATACAGTGTATTCTATGAAAAACTCACATCATACTCAATGGTGAATGGAAGTATTCCTTCTAAGGTCATGAGCAAGACAACAATGCCCACTTTCACCACTGCCATTCAACATTGTACTGCAAACTATGGCCAGAGCTATTAGATAGGAAAAAGAAAGGTCATCTATATTAGAAAGGAAAAGGTAAAACTATCTCTATTTTCAGATGACATGATCCTATTATTAGAAAATCCTAAAGAATTCAAAAAAAAGCTACTAGATCTAAAAAATGAATTCTGAAAAGTTGCAGGGCACAAGATCAACAACAAAAATCATTGTGTTTCTATACACCAGCAAAGAATAAACCAAAAAGTAAATTAGGAAAGCAGTACCATTTATAATAGGAATAAATCTAATCAAGTATGTTAAAGACTTCTATACTGGAAACTAAAAAACATTGCTGAAAGAAAGTAAAAAAGACTTAAATAAATAGAAAGACATCCCATGTTTTTGGAGAGGAAGAAAACATTGTTAAGATGTCAATACTACCTAAAATGATTTACATATTTAATGTAGTCCCTATCAAAATTCCAACAGCCTTTTTTACAGAAATAGAAAAGCTGATCTTCAAATTCATGCCGAATTCCAAGGGGCCCCAAATAACTAAAACAATCTTGAAAAAGAATAAAGTTGAATGACTCACACTTCCTAACTTTGAAACTTGTTACAAAGCTACAGTAATTAAAACAGTATGATAGTGGTAAAAGGACAGACATAGACCAGTGGAAGAGAATAGAGAGCCCAGAAATAAACCATCATGTATCTGACCAATTGATTTTTGACAAAGGTGTGAAGACCATTGGTGAGGAAAGGACTGTCTTTTCAAAAAATGATGCTGGGGAAACTGAATATCCACATGCAACATGACGAAATTGGACCCTTACTTTACACCATATACAAAATTTAACTCAAAAAGATCAAAGACTTCAGTGTAAATGCTAAAACTATGAAACTCTTAAAATATGGAAAGTCTTCAAGACATTGGATTTGGCAATGATTTCTTGGATATGACACCAAAAACACAGGCAATAAAAGAAGAAATAGATAAATTAGACTTCATCAAAGGACATGCAGGGTACAAGATCAACAAACAAAAATCACAGTGTTTCTATACACCAGCAAAGAACAAACCAAAAAGTAAATTAAGAAAACAGTTCCATTTACTGTAGGAATAAATCTAATCAAGGAAGTTAAACACTTGTATACTGAAAACTACATCGCTGAAAGAAACTAAAAAAGACTTAAATAAATTTAAAGACATCCCATGTGCATGAAAGGACACTATGAAGACAGTAAGAAAACAACCCATGGAATGGGGGAAAATATTTGGAAATCATATCTAGTAGATTAATATCCAGAATGTATAAGGAACTACAACTCAATGACAGCACAGTTCAAAAATGGGCAAAGATCATAAATAGATACTTCTCAATGCACATCAAAACCAGAGTGAGATACCACTTCACCCACATTAGGATGGGTATTATAAAAAAAGTGTTGGTGAGGATGTGGAGAAATCAGAACCCTTGTACATTGTTGGTGGGAATGTAAAATGGTATAGCTGCTGTAGAAAACATATGGAGGGCCCTCAAAAAATATAAACATAAAATTACCATATGATCCAGCAATTCCACTTCTAGTTATGTACCCAAAAGAATGAAATCAGGAACTCAGACGGATACTTGTACACCAGTGTTTCACAGCAGCATCATTCACAATAGCCAAAAAGTAGAGATAACCCAAATGTCCAATTGATGGATGAATGGATCAACAAAATGTGGTATATACATTCAATGGAATGTTAGCCTTAAAAAGGAATGAAATTCAGATACGGGCTGCAACTTAGATGAACCCTGAAAACATGCTAAGTGAAATAAGCCAACACACAGGACAAATATTGTATGCTTTCAGTCATATGAGGCATCTAGAATAGGAAAATTCATACAGACAGAAAATATAGTGGCTACCAGAGCCTGGGGGTAGGGGGGACAGCAACGGGGAGTTATTGTTTAATTGCTACAGAGTTTCAGTTTGGGATAATGAAAAGTTCTGGAGATGGATAGCGGTAATGGTTGTATAACCGAATTATACACTTGTGAATGGTTAAAATGATATGTATATTTAACCACAGTTTTTAAAGTTTACAGTAATATGTAAGAGGAAAGAAAGTATCTAATCCGACTCTATACAAGCATACCAGGACTTTTTAAGATAAAAACAGGACAATAATTATAAAATTACGGCAATTCAAAGATATACTGAACTGCAAAGGCAGGAAGTTGGGGTATACAAAGTATTTTGTTGTTTGTTGTTTAAAATTAATTGTTACACATTACCCTGAGCAGTATTTTCCTAACTACAATGAAATAATGTAAGGGGTTTATCTCAAGATAATGTAGGTTGAGTATCCACTATCCGAAATGCTTGGAACCAAAAGTGTTTCGGATTTTTGATTTTTTTTGGGGGGGGGGCATTTTTTAAAATCTGCATTATATATTTACTGGTTCAGCATCCCTAATCCAAAATCTGAAATGCTCCAATGAGCATTTCCTTTTGGGTGTCGTATTGGTGTTCTAAAAGTTCTGGAGTTTGGAGCATTTTGGATTTTGGGTTTTCAGATTAGGGATGCACAACCAGTAATACTGTTTTAGTTTGAGTACTGCTTTCATAGAGTATCCATTACTTTCAACTTTGTATTTCTTACTATTTCCTTTAGACCAAAAAAAAAAAAAAATACTATTTAGTTAACATTCTGGTGGTGTTAATTATCAAGTATAAGGACATAAGAATTGTCACATGTGATGACTTATCCATGATCCATGCAGCTCAGTGTTCTATTTCTGACCTAGGCACTAAGACTGGTTTGTTAGGCACAAAAGATCCCACAAAACATCCTAACTTCCTCCTGAATCTGTACCCCAGTATTATAGTGAAGCCATTTATCTTCTTGGTAGAATGTTCTCAGTTTATTATATACATTCTTCATCTTCAAGGAGTGACCCTTCATCATACTCTTCTGGGTTTTAGTAAAAACTCTCTTTACCTAGTCCTTGCCATTTGTAATTTTATATACTCCAATGATCTTTTCAATTAAGTTTTTATATTTACTGTCTAAAAAGTTTCAATTCATCATAAATCACTAGCCTACCCCATTAATATTGCTGGCTATCAAAATGTACTGAATACTTTGAAAATATTTTAAACCATTTTGCTTTTCTCATATACAGTAATCCCTTGATATCTGTGGGGGATTGGTTCCAGGGCACCCTGTCACACAATGGATACCCAAATCTGAGGATGCTCAAGTCCTTGATATAAAATCATGTCATAAAAAAAAATCATGTCATATTTGCGTATAACCTATGCACATCCTCCTATATACTTTAAATCATCTATAGGTTGCTTATAACTTATAATACTTAATACAATGCAAATACTATGTAAATAGTTGCTATACTGTATTGTTTAAAGAATAATGACAAAGCAAAAAGTATATACATGTTCAGTACAGATGCAATTATTTTCAAATATTTTTGATTCTCAGTTGGCTGAATCCACAGATGTGGAACCCATGGATTCAGAAGGCCAACTTCATACTTAAGATAACTTCTGTACTCTCCATTCTGTCCCATTGAACTATCTCTGCACTAGTTACCATAATATTTTAATCACTTACAGCTTTATGGCATGTGGTATAGATCATTTCCTCTCATTACTCTTCTTTTTAGATTTCTTTCATTTTTCCATATGAAAATTTGGGGATTTTGACTAGAATTTCATTGAATTTATAATAGAAAAGAGCTTTAAAAATACTTAAGGAGTACAGCAAGGGCCTGATTATGTAGAACCTTGGTAAGAAGTGTGGATTTTATTCTCAGTGCAGCCAGAAACCCAATGGAATTTTAAACATTTTGGCTGCTGTGTAGAGAATGGATTGGGCAGTTAGGGCAATAATTATTTATGTCCATACCTCCCCTAAGACACTGCGAGCTCCGTTAAGTGCAGAGACTATAATTCAATAATCTTTATATCCTTTATAGTACTTAGTACATGGCCTTCCCCTAACATTCATTTAATGTTTGTACAATGAACAAAAATCAAATATTAATGCTACCCACCTCTCTTCTGTGGATCATCAATGGTCCAAAACCACACTTTGAGAACCACCATAATAAAAGATTTGAGATAGCAAGTCTGGTAAGCATGAATTTATGGCTGTCTATCTCTGAAATGACTAGATCCCCCAATAATGCTGTGATGTGGTGATTGAGAATAGTATTAAATTAGTGCATACACAGGATATAGAAGAACTTTAGTGCCAGGACAGTAAGTAAAACCTGGAATATATCACGCTAAGGAATTACTATGATGGCAAACTCTAATAAACTCCTCTGCGAAGAGAGAATGTTTTGCAAACTTAGCCATGAACCAGAGTTAGGATAAATGGACATATGTTATTGAGAAGAACATAAAACTCAAAGCTAGTTGATCACTACATTCAAGTCTGTGAGGCAGAGTAAGTACTTTAGGTTTTCTATTATTATTCTACAATGAATAATGACTAAAATTACTCCCAAGAAACTTATGGTGTATTTTCAGGTACATGTGGCAAATTAAAAAGTAAATGTCGTCAGGAACTCCACAGGTAAAGGTTCATTGAAGTAGGGTTGTCTAGTGATATATTTTTCCCTTGATTATGGCAATGGGCATTGTTTGGAGAGCTAAGAAGGGTACATTTGTCCAGGTAGAGAGATTTATTGTCATTCAATAATAAATTTAGTAATTGCCAACCAAATGTCACATACTAGAGCTAAAAAAAACTCTTTAAAATTATTTTCTATCACCTGAAAGATGTGGATCTGGAATAACTGTTAATAATCTGTTGGGCATAGTATTTTGATTGATGATCTAATCATGGAGATTAATGCCAGTTAGAGAAATGAAGTGAGAACTTGTGGAAATGGAATAGTAAGGAAGCCATGGAAGGATAGATAACCCAGTTCATACAGATCTATAACCAGGCCTAGCATCACTTCAATGGATGAATTTCACTAGAAAACTATGGGTATTTTATTTGGGGCATTAAAATTTATTCTGCAATAAAAGAGAATACAAACTTGGCCTGATTTAGACAAGATTTAGATATATTGATGAGCATATGGAAACATTTTCCTTATAAAACGATTTCCAGCCACATATTTACTCCGTAAGAATCTAGACCACTGCTTTTATTTATTTATTTTTTTTTACTTTACGCTACTCATGATCACAATTTTATTTTATTTTTTAATTTTTTATTTTTTTTTATTGTTTGTTGTTTATAGGGGTACAGGTGTTTAGGTTACGTATGATGCCCTTGCCCCCCCTTCCCCCCAAGTCCCAGTCCCAAGCATGTCCATCTCTCGGAGGGTGCGCATTGCACCCTTTGTAGACCACCGCTTTTATTAATATATAGGTCTTTATATGGAATTGTTTAGGTTGTGCATCACGTAAATGATTGCTTCCAATGCCACAGAACTTTAGCACAGTAAGTATGGCAATTAGATTGCTTGTCCCCTTTACTGAACTGGAATGATTTCCAGGGAATCCATTAAAATAAATATTTAAATGAGAAATGTTTAACCTAGCTCCTGGACTCCTCAGAGCTGTCTGTGGATGGGCTTCAGGAATCAACTGTTTGATTGTAGGGAAAATTTTGTTGTGTGTGAATATTGTTTTCTGGGTAGTAAATAATCAGTTTCTACCAGTAGGTGGGCTCTGAGAGGCAATAAGATTCTCTACTCCAAGATCTGAGTCATTAATACCTGAAATTCCATCATTGGCAGGTCATTAACTTGAGGTAAGTGTTTCTTTTCTCTAAGATCCTCCTTTAAAGCTAAAATTTCCCCAGAAGAGACTACATATTATTCAGTCCCTAAAATTTCCATGAATTGGTTACCCCATGACTTTTTGAGCCCCCTAATATATATGTGAAGCAATTTACATGTAACCATTTTATGTTATTGAATCATTACAACGGTCTTTTGTGATAAATGTTAATCTTGATTTTAGATGTGGAAAATAAAGATTAGAGAGTGTAAGTAACTTCTAGGTTATGTACAGAGGTCATAATAAGCAAAGCCAGGATTCAAACCCAGACTATGCCACCCTTACTCTCTTTCAGCCCTACACTAATGCCATGAAGGTCATGTAATAAGGAGAGAGTGAGAGACTTGCTTTAATCATTTGCAGGATTTCTGGGCAGTCTCGAGGCTCCGCAGGCCTTACTTGGAGAAAATTCATACTTGGTTCGCTCGTGCATGACTGGCTCTCACCTAGCTGGATTGGCTTTGGTTGACTCAGGCCTAGTTGGCTCAGGTCTGGATGACTTGGACCTGGCTGCCACATGCCCAGGACTGGTTGCCACATGCCTGGGTGGCCCAGGACCGGTTGACTCATGCCTGACTGCCACATGCCTGGGTGGCTCAGGACTGGTTGGCACAGGCCTTGTTGCCACATGCCTGGGTGGCTCATGCCTCACTGCCTCCTACCTCATTGACTCATGTCTAGTTGACTCGTACTTGATTGGCTCGAGCCTAGTTGTGTACTGCTTGATAGAGTTGTATCTGATTGACTCGTGTATAGCTGACTCGTGCCTGATTGACTCGTACTTGATGAGCTGGTAGCTGGTTGCCTTGGGCCTCTTTGCCACATGCCTGGGTGGCTCAGGACTGGTTGCCACATGCCTGGTTGGCCCAGGACTGGTTGACTCATGCCTGATTGCCACATGCCTGGTTGGCTCAGGCCCTGTTGCCAGATGCCTGGGTGGCTCATGAGTGGTTGGCTCCTACCTCGTTGACTCATGTCTAGTTGACTCGTACTTGATTGGCTCGAGCCTAGTTGTGTACTGCTTGATAGAGTTGTATCTGATTGGCTCGTGTGTAGCTGACCCGTGCCTGATTGACTTGTACTTGATGAGCTGGTAGCTGGTTGCCTTGGGCCTGTTTGCCACATACCTGGGTGGCTCATGCCTGGCTGCCACATGCCTGGTTGGCCCAGGACTGGTTGCCACATGCCTGGTTGGCCCAGGACTGGTTGCCACATGCCTGGGTGGCCCAGTACTGGTTGACTCATGCCTGATTGCCACATGCCTGGGTGGCGCAGGACTGGTTGTCTCAGACCTCCCTGCCACATGCCTGGTTGGCCCAGGACTGGTTGCCACATGCCTGGTTGGCCAAGGACTGGTTGCCATATTCCTGGGTGGCCCAGGACTGGTTGCCACATGCCTGGGTGGCCCTGGACTGGTTGACTCATGCCTGGTTGCCACATGCCTGGGTGGCTTGGGACTGGTTGTCTCAGGCCTGGTTGCTACATGCCTGGGTGGCCCAGGACCGGTTGACTCATGCCTGACTGCCATGCCTGGGTGGCTCAGGACTGGTTGTCTCAGGCCTGGTCGCCACATGCCTGGGTGGCTCAGCATTGGTTGCCACACGCCTGGTTGGCTCATGCCTGGTTGGCTCCTACCTAGTTGACTCATGTGTAGTTGACTCATGCATGATTGGCTCGAGCCTAGTTGTGTACTGCTTGATAGAGTTGTATCTGATTGGCTCGTGTGTAGCTGACTCATGCCTGATTGACTCGTACTTGATGAGCTGGTAGCTGGTTGCCTTGGGCCCATTTGCCACATTCTTGGGTGGCTCAGGACTGGTTCGCTCATGCCTGGTTGCCACATGCCTGGTAGGCCCAGGACTGCTTGCCACATGCCTGGGTGGCCCAGGACTGGTTGCCACATGCCTGGGTTGCCCAGGACTGGTTGATTCATGCCTGACTGCCACATGCCTGGGTGGCTCAGGACTGGTTGTCTCAGGCCTGGTTGCCACATGCCTGGGTGACTCAGGACTGGTTGTCTCGGGCCTGGTTGCCACACGCCTGGTTGGCTCATGCCTGGTTGGCTCCTACCTAGATGACTCATATCTACTTGACTCATACTTGATTGGCTCGAGCCTAGTTGTGTACTGCTTGATAGAGTTGTATCTGATTGTCTTGTGTCTAGCTGACTCACACCTGATTGACTCGTACTTGATGAGCTGGTAGTTGGTTGCCTTGGCCCTGTTTGCCACATTCCTGGGTGGCTCAGGACTGGTTCACTCATGCCTGGGTGCCACATGCCTGCTTGGCCCCGGACTGGTTGCCACATGCCTGAGTGGCCCAGGACTGGTTGACTCATGCCTGGTTGCCACATGCCTTGGTGGCTCGGGACTTGTTGGCTCATGCCTGGTTGCGACATGCCTGGCTGGCTCAAGCCTGGTTGGCGTATGTCTGATTGGCTTATACCTAGTTGCCATGTGCCTGGTTGTTTCATGCTGGGTTGGTTTATTTCTGGGAGGCTTCTGCCTGATTGCCCTTTGCCTAGTTGTTTTACATCAGGTTGGTTTATGTCTAGCAGGCTTGTGCCTGGTTGCCTCATGGGTGGTTCACTTATGCCCTGTTGGTTCATGCCCAGTTGGTTCATGTCATGTAGGCTTGTGCTTGGTTGGTTCATGTCCAGTTGGTTCATACCAATTAAGCTTATGCTTGGCTGTCTTGTGCCTGTTTCATTCATGTCTGGTAAACTTGATTGGTTCATGTCTGATTGGCTCATGCCCAGGTCATTCGTGCCTGGTTAGTTGAGTATGGTTTGGCCGAGGACTGGTTGATTTATGACTGTTTGGTCGAGGATTGGGTGGCAGATGATGGATTGGCAGATGACTGGCTGGCTAATGACTAAATGTCTTGATGGAACAGGATCCCTTAACTGAAGTGCTGTGGTGAAAGGCTGTCAGCTATTCCCAGTTTTTCTCAGCTTGATTCACACTTCAAGATATGCCTCTATTGATTTGGAAATTGTTAAAAAAAAAAAAAAAGAAAGAAAAAGGGCTACCTCAGGAAGCTTATTGATGCCTCGGATTTGCTGGAGTTGACTTCACCAGCGATCACAGCTGCAACCTTCTTTGGGTTTCAGGTTGTCATCTGGCCTTTCCTTGCCAACAGGCCGGAAGTAAGGGGAAGAAAAAAATGACCCTGCAGGAGTTGAACCACCTTGTACCCCTTGCGTGGTCACTGCCTCACAGTGCCGAGGTCACAATGCCGGTATCTACATGTCTAAGTGCTCCCCCGTGTGGTGAGGGAGGTGCGAGGTAGCGCCGGTTTGACCACTTTATTTCCTCCTCTCTAAGAGCTTAAGACAGAGAAATAAGAGGCCGGAATGAGTTTCAGAACTTATGCTTGGTACTCCAAAGAGTCCCTGCTGTTTTCACCAACCAATTCAAAAACACTTGCCCCAACTCTCCTCCCTTTCCCGTGTCCCAGTCCTCAAATAATTCACTTCCTATTCTTGTCCTGATTTTCACTTAACACTAGAAACTAGAATGCTTAAAAGGATTGTTCCTATTAGGTGTTCAAGTCCCGAATGCAGAAAATATTTCTTTTTTAAGTTTTTTTTTTTTTCCAGAGTATTACGGGGGTACAAACGCTTTTGTTACATAAATTGCCTTTGCACCGCCCGACAAGCCTGCCCACCCCCCAGACAGCGCACACCGCATCCGTTAGGTGTGAATTTACTCATCCCCTCTTCCCCCTCTCACGAAAATATTTCTTTAAAAATAATTAATAATAGCTACAGCTACTTTTTATTGAGGTTTTTATGACCTGGGCTCAATGGGAAGCACTTTACGTTTTCTCATTCAATCCATAGCAACCCTATTATCCCCAATTCGGAGGAAACTGACTCAAAAGATTTGGTAACCTGCCGAAGGACTCATAACAGTTGGCAGAAAGCCTGTATTCATACCCAGATCTATCTGACTCCCTTTTCAGGGTTTTATTTGTTTTTTGTTTTTTACCATTACTCTGTCCTGCCCCTTACAGATATTCTTCTCATTCTCTATCCCCACATCTGTGAAGTCAGGCATGTTGTCCTTTTACCCCTCTCCTCCACAGAATTATTTCCCCATCATTTTATCTAAGGGCCCATTTCTTCACCATTGTTTATTATGTAACTGGTGCTTATATTGTTTTAGATGGAGTATCTTTTGTTTTTTAAATATATCTGAGAAACTTGGTTGAGGCTGTTATCTTACACTGTGCTAAGGGCTTTATATGTGCATTGTTTCCTTTAATCATCAAAGCAATTCTATGATGTATGTACTAATGTTCCCCATTTTATCAATAAACTGGAACTTAGAAAGATTAACCACATTTTCCAAGTGTAGTAAATGGCAGATTAGGGATGGGGTCCAAAGCCCATCCCATAGATGGAAGGGTTCAAATTAAACTAGAGAGCCTAATCACTGTTAGACCTATGCCAGCTATAAATGGTAGGTAGAGAGCCCATCTTCTTAGCATGATGTAAAATCAAGTCACATCGAAGAACTATGCCAAGCCTAATACAAATTATATGTAGGTACATTGCTGTTCTTTGTCCATCTTGTAATATAAGTGAGAGCTAAAATTTAATTAATACTTCCTGTGGTGTCCAGCACAGTTCTAAGGAACACTTTGCTTGTATTAACTCACTTAATCCCCACAACAATCCAATGAGGTAGGTTATATGATTGTCTCCATTCTGCAGGTAAAGAAACTGATGTTCGGAGAACTTAAGTAACTTGACTTAGGTCACACAGCTGAAAGTCCAGCCAAAATAAGTAAAACCCAGTTATTTTGTTTTTTTCTGAAATGCCAGGAAAGAGGTGAAGTAATTTTGCTGTTTGCTTTACAAAATCAAACAATTTGCCTAATTTATTGTGGGGATGGATGAAGTTTGTTTTTTGCTTTATTAGAGGAGGAAGCAAGTGTTAGGCTTCTGGTTGATACCTTTAAGGAGTAAAATTAGAAAAATGCAATTTACCGTTCTTGAACTGGTTAACAAGTTTCTTTTGCATTTTGGCTCAACCTTTACACCAGTTGAAGGTCATTTTAGTATTCATTTTCTTGTTTTTTTTTTCAAGAATATTATGTTTGAACATTATGCAATTGTGTTTTTAAGGGAACATACACAAAATATATATTTTTGCTTAAAGTTATTTATTAGCATAACTTATCCCATCTTGGAAACTCAGAATGAGACTACCTTCATCCACCATTCAAAAATCTACTGTAACTTGTAGATCATCCAGGAAAAATCAGTTTTTAGAATATTTAAACAAAAGCTTTAGTAGTCAATCTTGCCACAAGGTGGCAGTGTTTTCCGGTTTAGAAACCAAAAATCTAAATGATAAATATTGTAAGCTTGTTTATATTTCATAAAAGTGTACATTATTCGAATTTGAGGTTTTCTTCCTTTCCAGATATTATCAGAAAATTTCCAAAAATCTAATTTTAATCTTAAGATACTATTTTACTAAAGATCTAGTCTAGATAGTGAGTTTTGTAAGCCAAGACCTGCCAAATTCTATTTCTAAAAGTTCAAAATGTACATTCATTGTTCACTCTTCCAAAATGTTTTGAATTAATATAGCATATACAGCCATACATCATAGATCTAAAAATATGGATATGTTCATGCATTTAAACTATAATTACTGCAATACATAAGATCCCCTTTTCTGAAGATGCTAAGTCAAATCCAGTATTCTTAATTTTGACTCCAGCTTGGTTTTATCTAAATGAATACTCACAATTAAGAAAAGGCATTTGTATAATTTTCATCTATAGCAAGCAGAGTTTAAATCTGTGGGAATCTCTGTATACTTCAGAGCCAATGTTTATTTTTTTTTCTCTTCCTTTTAAGTTCACCTGCCTTTTTTACCTCCTGTAAGACGCAAACAGGAAGGAAGGAAGAAAGGGGGAAACACGGGACTCAAGGGAGGGGAACTTAAGGCAAGGAGCCAGACTAGAACAGAGCTGACAAATGGGTTTTTTTCTGAAATAAAAACTTTAAGTACTTCGGAGACATTCATCAATAAGCAACACTTACTTTTTAAAATAATATTTATTAAAGAATACATGCTCACTGCAGAAAATTTGGAAAATATCTATGACAAGCAGACAAAAATTACCTCTAGAGTTTGCTGTAATTGGAAAGGAGCACACCCAATAATTTAAATTTTCTTCCTTTCCAGATATTCATCTTTTTGCTTATGTTGTCTCTTTGCTTCACTAAGCATGCAAATCAGAGATAAATGTTGTTGTTTTGGGGGTTTTTTGTTTTTTGTTTTTTTAATTTAGAAAAGTTCCCTAACTGTAACTTTTTATAAAAGGCAAGATGGGTCTAGAGCCTAGTCTGGGATGGAGGCTGAGAATGAAATTGCTTTGCATATAAAATGGACAACCTGTATTGTATTTTATTTTATCTTTTATTTTTTTAAAGAGCAGTCTAGAGAAAGACACTGAGGATCCCAGGAACTAGGAAAAGAGGGGCTAAATGGAAGAGAAGGGAAGAGCTCTTGGCTTGAGGAGCACAACCTGGCAAAATGGTAGTAGGGTGAGACCTAGGGTGCAAAACAGCCAATGCCAGTTTCTATTTAAGATGTCAATATTCAGTTTTAAATTGTTTACTATTGGTGTTGTGTGGAAGAATGTCTACTCTCTCCCCAAAGCTTTACTCAAAGTTGCTTACCACATGCCAGCCTTGTATTTGTGGTAGTATGAGGACATGAAAGCAGAGGGATGGGGGCCACATGTAGGGCAGAGGTATTGAAAGAAGACAGCAGCTGCAGGAGTTAAACCCAGAGACTGAGAGAACTGACTGTAGCTTGAACTTATTCATAAACAGGTTTATAAGAAGAAGGTTACCTTGGAAAAGGAGGGCTGAGTAAAAAGAATAGATCCTGCTGTTACTTGGGGTAGAAACTCAAGGCATTTGGTTATTACAGGAATAAGGGACTCCAGAAGATTAGGAGACATTTGGATTACCTAAGAAACACATAAATGGAAATGAAAAATTGCTTAGAATTATATCTGGAGATAACCACTATTAACATTTCAATGACTATCCTTCTACTTTTTTATTCTTTTTAAATAGATAGATAGATAGAATCTTTAAATAAAATTGACATCATAGTAGCTATCTTTTTTTTCACTTAACAATATATTGTATTCTTAAAAATTGCTGACAGAGTAGATTTTAAGTGTTCTCACCACAAAGAAATGATTAAGTATGGTGGGTAATGCATATGTTAATTGTCTTGATTTAGCCATTCCACAATGTACATATATTTCAAAACAACATGTTGTACAAGATAAACATACAAAAGTTTTGTCAATTAAAATAAATTAATTTTTAAAAATTAAAAAAGCAAAAATATTATATTAATATCACTTTAAATATTTCCTGGAAACCATGGAGACTTTTTGGAAAAATAGCACTAGATGACTCCCAGATAAAAGCCCTATTTAAGATGCTTGAATACCTTTGTATTTGATATATAGGACACTTAGGGAAAAAATTTTCAGTATATAAGTTGCAGCACATACCCAAGGAGTGTCAAGTTAGAACATTCTTTTTATGTTAAAAAATCTGTTTTTACTCTACCTCCTCAAATATTTCAAGGAGAATCAGAGGAAACTGGTGGAGAAAAGCTATCCTTAAAAGGGGTTTTGGATACCATTAGCAGCAATTAATGACATTTAAAATTTCTAGGGTTTTTTTCATTACATTTTAATAACAGAGTAAAATCAGATTTAGTGTATTTTTAAATTAAGTTAATGAAAGACTAAAATCAAAAGTGTCAAGTACTAATAGAATAATTCAGAAAACATTTATGAAATAACTTTTTGTCACTTCGATTATTAATTATTAAGAAATTTAACGTAACTTAAATCATGCTTTTCCCTTTTTAAATAGTCTTCCTTTTAAACTGCTTGGTAACCACACTAAATATTATTATAATCTTATTTTTCTAGTATCTTAAAATATCCTTGCACCTGTGCTAGTACTCTGGGAAAGCCTCTTTCTGCAAGTTGAGGTGATGCAGGGGACAGATACTGCAGCTGTGACCCTAGAAAGATTTTATATTCTCTTCTTATCTGTACTCACAAATCTTACTAATTTTACACCATTCATTTATTGTCTTTCTGAAATGTCCCCAGTTTAGAAGGAAATCCCAGCTCCAAAAGGGGAACAATGACAGTCTTTCTCCAAATACAACCAGAAAGCGCTATTTGTGGAGACAATGAGAGGTATAGTTAAAAGCTCTTCAGAGGAACATAATTCTGGGATGAAAGAAAACCAGAAAGGCTAACAAAGCTGATGAAATTGAGAATTTGGTTTACTTTGAGATTATTAGGAAACATCCAACATAGCAGAAAGCAAAGTTAGAGGAAGCACATTTCCAGAAACCGAGTTTACGTCAATGGTGTTTGATGAGAGAGTTCTGCTTCATTTGAACTTTGTAACTAGAAAAATCATAGCAATAAACTATCTTCTGTAGCATCTTGAGATATTATGGATAAGGTTATTACCATGAACATTGTGCTCAGCTAATAAGTTCTCATCAGATACTAGTTATTTCGCAACATACACACTTAGACAGACTCCTTATCTTCCACAAAACTTTCTATAACAAAAACAATTTAGAGTTTTCAATCATAGAGAAGGGTGAAGACAAACAAATCCTGCTTAAGTTGGCCCTGGGCCCTGTATATCATCACTGATTTGGTGATGATATTCTCAACATTGTAATGGCCTTCAGTTGGCAGGAGTACATAGAATCTTAGAAGATAATCTCAGAATTTAAGATGCCCTCAAATATGGAAAGAGATAGTAGAAGAATATTGAACTGGGTATGAACAAAATCAAAATCAAAACATAACAAACATAAAAATATGCTAGTTCAAGAATCAGTTCTCTGCTTCTTAGTAACTTTGAAACCTTAAGAAACTTAACCTATGTGAACTTCAGTTTTCTCATCTGTAAAATGGAAATTATAATACCTGCTCAACCTACCACATAGATTTGTTGTGAGGATCCATTCAGATGAAAAAATGTATAACAAAGTACAAATGTAAAGGATTATCATATTTAGAGAGAGAATTATATATATATATATATACACACACACATACAAACACATATACGTGTGTGTGTGTGTGTGTGTGTATAATAAGAAATAACTAATTGTCCAAGGATACGACAGAAAATAATTGAATGGCTCTTCTTAATCCTTTTGACCCCCTCCTTTTCCACACCCTCCCTTAAATCTTAATGAACCCTATGGTACCAGCCTTGGTTACCATCTCAAGCTATCCCCTCCATGGGGGATCTTACCCACTCGGCACTCCCCTACCCACCTTAAACTCTATGTGGGGGTAGGGAATGGGGAGATGTTGGTTAAAGGGTACAAAGTTTTAGTTACACAGTAGGAATAAGCTCTGGAGAGCTATTGTACAGCATAATGACTATAATTAATATTAATAATATATGGTATACTTAAAAACTGCTGAGAAAGTAGATTTTAAATGTTCTCACCACAAAAAAAGTCTGTGAGGTGATGTATATGTTAATTGGCATGATTTGATCATTCCATAATGTATACATATATCAAAATATCGGTATACACCATAGATATATATCAATTTGTCATTTGTCAATTAAAAAATAATTACAGAAAACAAAAAATACTACTCTACTTTTTAGACATATTGCACTTCTTTCACTTCCTGAGTGCAAGGCCTCTCCTCTTATTCAGGAAGGTCTCTCTTCTTTTTATGCTCTTATCCATTTCCCAACCCCCAACTTTCAATTGCCTAGTTAATTATTACTCATTGTTCAAGTCTCAATTTAGACATAACTTTTTGTAGAAGTCTTCCTTGATGCTCTTTAAACATAGTTGCCCTCCATGTACTCCCTGTTGCACCCCATTCTTCTATAAACTGCCAAAAATACCCACCCACATCAGAACCACCTGGGGAGCTTATTAAAATGCAGTTTCCTGGGATCCACCCTCCAGGTATTCTGATTCAATGGCTTTGGTGTAGGGACTGTCTGCAAATTTAGCATGCATCCCAAATGATTCTGATACACACACTAAAGTTTAAGAACCACATTCTCTCATACTACTCATCACCTGGTATTAAGATTGTATGCTTGTCTTTTCCCTCTAACCTGTAATGAGAGCCAGGACCCTTTTTGTCTTGCTCACCATTGTATTCCCTATGCCTGCCATATGATAAGCACTCAATTAATGTTGGAACAAATAAATAAATATACGAAAAAATACAAGGAAAGAAAATGTTTCCTAAAATGAGAAGAACCATGTGAACTGAGCTTGGCCCTTTGAACCCTGCATATAAATGATTACAAAGAGACATGCTCTAAGAATACACACACTAAATGCAAAACATTTACCTACTCCTGGATTCACTGCCATAATAACTTCCAACTATGATTTAATAATAGTCTTTTAATGGAAATTATAGATAATTTTTCAGAAACAAAAGAGACATGTATACAACACAGGAAACTGTTAACTCTGGTTACCGTTGGAGAGTAGGATTGGGAGGGAAGATAAGTGATTTGGGGTTTTATTTTATATACCTATGCATTTTTTAAAAGTAGGAGTATATATTACATTTGAATTTTTTAATTACCAAAAATAAAATAATTGTTTTTAAAAGTCCAGGGCTGTATTATGACTCTATGATTTATGAATATGCTAGCCTATAAAAATGTATTTGGATAGTTCACAATCCAACTTTCTCTGTGATAATTAGATATTAGGGATTAACGTGGATCTGTTTGGTTTTGAATATTTTTTATTCCTTTCTTCAGTCACTTTTCAGTATGGCCCCAGGGTACCTCTTTTACATCATCGATTCAATGGAAAAGTCACATTAAGCAGACATTGAAGCAATGGAGTAGAATGAAGAGCATTAGCTTTGAAGTCAAACTGTCCTCAGTTTGAATTCTGTTACTGCCATTTAATAATTCTGTGATGCGAGAAAAGTTACTTAATCTCTCTGAACTTCTGTTTCCTTATCTTTAAAATGATGCTCGCAATGCCTTCCTCAAAGAACTGTTATAAAGAACAAACATCAGTTTATGTGTAAAGTATCCAGCATGAGGCTAGGTGTTCAATAAATTCCAGCTTTCTTCTCCACTTTGTTCATTAAACAAATATGTTCTGAACACCTGTGTGCTCTGAAGCAGGTTCTCTAATAACGGACCCCAAAGTAGGACTCCGACTGCATGGAGGATAGCAAAGATCATGACTATGGCAACCATCAGGAATAGAAGTCTAAACACTTCTGCCCACTGCATTTTGGGCTGCAGTTTTACTAATTGCCTGAGTCCAGTGAGACAGAACATACTCATATGCGACAAGTTATATGAAACAGATTTATTGTTTACAGACAGGTAGCAAGGGACAAGGAAGCCTAGGTTCCGTTGTGAGCTGGTCCCTCAAGGCTCAAGGCAGCTGCCTAGGGCAGATGGAGTATTGACTGCATGTACCCCACTTGCACCATAACTGAAGGACCCCAAAAGACAGTCTCCACCAGGTTTTATACCCTAGGAGTAATATGAATCACTGGGAAAAGCTTTGAAGGTCATCTTGCTTCCAGGGGAGAAAGGAACCAAGCCCAGGCTCTCCTGGCAGTTTCTCCCTAACTCAAGATGCTGCATTCTGAGAGAACCATTTCTGGCAATTCCTCCCTAAATCAGGATATTGCATTCCCAGAGCATTCTGCAGTTATTCTGATAACTACAGGCAAGAAAAAGAGAAAGAAGAGACTGGATCAGCCAAGGTTATCCAGGGACCATCCAGCATGTGCCCGCCACCATTTTATGCAGTGGGATACCCTGGTGCACAAAGTCAACATGGTAACTGCCCTCATGAAGCTAGCAATACAGTGAGAGAGACAAACATTAAATTATATATATGTATCTACCTAGTGTAAAAGATGTGATAAGTACCATAAAGAAGAACCACAGGGTGCTATGAGAGAGCATAACAGGGGTATCTAACTTGTTTTTATTTTTGTTTTAATGTGGAAAGATGGGTACCTTCCTTGGGAAGTTACAATTAAACTGAGTAGTAGCTGGCCAGGAAAAATGTGAAAGCAAAAGCAAAAAGAACACTGCATTGCTTTAATCTTAAGCATGTCTTTTCTTCCTTCCACTTGAAGGTAGAAACACATAGGAAAGTGTGTGTGCATGTGCGTGTGTGTGTTTGTGTGTGTGTGTGTGTGTGTGTGTGGAGAGAAGAGTGATAGGAGAATTGTTCCTTGACTTACATAAATGGTAGATATTACTTCTGAACTCTGAACACATGAGAACACATCTCAAGTTGATCTGTAACAAGCCCATAGGAATTTGCTAATTGAATATCTATAGTACCATAACATTCACTGTACAGATTTCAGATGAAAAACAAATTATATATATAAGAAAAAACATTGATTGAATGCTCAAGAACTTTTTAAAATATTTTTCTTAGTAAACTATAAGTTTTCTTTATAATGTATCAATATCATGAAACTTACAATAGCAAAACTGTCCTTCCACAATTCATTCTTGAATTATTCCATCGGAGACCTCACCAAATATGTGATCCATTGCTAAGCAGTGTCTTAAATTTCAATATTTAATTTTTTAAAAAATTGTTAACTGCCCGCTGAGCATATTTAGTCAAATCCCAGGGTAAAGAATTGCATGCCCAGTGATGGAGGTCAGGAAATTCAAGTATGCTTCACTCATTGTAATCCTGTGTTACCATAACCTGGTCCAGATCTCTTCACGACCTTCCCCCCAACAAAAAAAAAAGTTTCAGGTCTGTTTTAGTGCAAACCAGCGATCTCTAAATAATCCCAAAGATCCCAGAATTGACCTAGCCTCCCAAGAGTTAATCTGAGGATCAATCCATGACCACAGTGTGTTTCAGGCTCTCTCTCCCCTTCATTATCTTCGATCCATTACCAAAGGAGTCCATACTTCCTTTGAGTTTTATATCCGTTACATGTTCCCCATCCTGCATCACACCAGCCTGGATTATTGCAACAGTTTCTCATTTGGTCTCCCTAGCTTCAGCCTTTCCCACCCACTCTAGTCTACCCTTCCCATGAATTCAGGTGATTAATCATTTTATTTATGTTTTACTCATGTATAAAGCATTAGGTACCTAGAATTGTTCTAAACATTATAGACATGGTAATTCATTTAATCCTACCAATAATCCTATGATATAGATAAAATTGTTATCCTCATTTTACAGGTGAGGACCCTGAAGCATAGGAGAGTTAAAGTAACTTTCCCAAGGTCATAGTAGGTGGTACAACTGTGATTTGAACTTAGGCAGTCTAGCACCAGTCTATGTTTTTAATCACTACCTCGTACTACTGCTCTCAGTATAACGAGACACTCTCCAGCTACTCCAACTCTACTGATCTTCTTTTCTGTGAATTATAAACTGCGCCACCTTAGTACTTAATCTAAATGTAATTGTTTTATGCCTATTGATTTGGACAGTCCAACCAGGGTGTAAAATTCTCAAGGAACAGCAACTACATCTTATCCAAGTTCTATAGCCCTCAGAACCCCCTAGCATAGGACTTGAACCAGCCTCTAGGGGTTGAAATACCAAACAATTTCCTTTATTCCTTTCATCATAAGTTTTACCCTCCTGTTTGGTTAAGCCGGTATATACCATTATAGGAAACTTATTCACTGTAGTTAAAATGACTCATGAATCAAAGTTCAAAGTTGTTTTGAAACACTGGACAACTGACTCGGGGAAAATTTTAATTTATTAACTCAACTTCCTCAAAGTCAGCCATCATATAATTTTTAATGAGTTATTTTGCAAAAAGGAGAGGATAAAAATAAAGTAAAAGCTACATTTTTGTCACTAACTTGCTGATTCAGATTCCTACGCAGCATTTTTGTGATTTAGTGTATAATTTAGGGTCAAAAGACTTGAATCCTAGTCCCAATTCTAATACTTTACTAATTATATATCTTTAGGAGGTCGTTTAATCTCTCTGAACCCTGCTCTCTTCTACTTCACACCACCCCACCCCTGTTTTCTTATCTGTAAGTTGGGGATAATATTTGCCTTATCTCAAAGACGATTTTGAGGTTCAAAGAAGATTACACCCTGAAAGTACTTTTTAAACTCTAAAGCACTGTGCAAATGTAAGTTGCATTGTTATTCATAGTATCAGGTCTGAGAACCAAAAAATGTTAGTTTAGATTTAGATCTATCCCTAATGCAATCTGTCTGATTGGGGTGAAGGCATTGACTTCTCTGGACCTCATTCTCTCCATTTTTTAAAATGAAGCAGCTTAATGTTTTAACATTTTGTGATCTAATTATCTTAATTTCCTCCAGATCCTGTTAGCAAATAACAAAAAAATCTGATAGAAAATCTGAATCATTACTGGATTTTTCAATCCAAATATTACCAAGGCATACACACACATATATATGTATATATACTTTTAAGTTTATTGTCAATGGAAACCTCTAAGATAGAAGTCTTTAAGACACATTAAACTGAAAATGAGAAATGGCTAACTCTTGAGAAAGGGAAGGCATGAATGCAGGAGAACGTAGAAACTTGGAGATTAGATTGAAGGAAGGGGGAAAGCATTCATTCACTTAAGCATTCATTCAAAAACATTATCGGTCACCTACTACATGCTAGGCACTGGGGAGACAAAGATAAATAGATAGATC
>RJWJ010003466.1:0-86028 GCA_004363605.1 Indri indri | reverse complement strand
TTTATTGAATAAGGATTCTTTTCCCCAGTGTATGTTTTTGTCTGCTTTGTCAAAGATTAGGTGGCTATATGAGGATGGTTTTATATCTGGGTTCTCAGTTCTGTTCCACTGGTCAATGGCTCTGTTTTTGTGCCAGTACCAAGCTGTTTTGATTACTACAGCCTTATAATAAAGTTTGAAGTCTGGTAAGTTGATACCTTCCATTTTGTTTTTATTGCCTAGAATCGTTTTTGCTATGTGGGGTCTTCTCTGGTTCCATACGAAGCGTAGAATTAATTTTTCTACATCTGTGAAGAATGATGTTGGTATTTTAATAGGGATTGTGTTGAATCTGTAGATCACTTTGGGTAGTACAGACATCTTAACAATGTTGATTCTGCTGACCCACGAGCATGGTATGGTTTTCCACCTGTTTACGTCCTCTGCTATTTCCTTCCTCAATGTTTCATGGTTCTCCCTGTAGAGGTCTTTTACCTCCTTAGTTAAATATATTCCTAGATACTTTATTTTCTTTGTTGCTATTGTGAAGGGAATTGAGTCTTTGATTAGGTTCTTGGTATGACTGCTATTGGCATATATGAAAGCCTCTGATTTGTGGTGTATTGATTTTATATCCTGAGACTTTACTGAATTCATTTATCAATTCCAGGAGCCTCTTGGTTGAATCCATGGGGTTTTCTAGATATAATATCATGTCATCAGCAAATAGTGAGAGTTTGATCTCTTCTGTGCCCTTTCGTATGCCTTTAATCCCACTCTCTTGCCTGATTGCTGTGGCCAGGACTTCCAGCACTATGTTGAATAGAAGTGGAGATAGTGGGCAACCTTGTCTGGTTCCAGTTCTAAGTGGGAATGTTTTCAATTTTTCCCCATTCAGTATGATGTTGGCTGTGGGTTTGTCATAAATGGCTTGTATCATTTTTAGGTAAGCCCCATCTATGCCTATTTTGTTAAGCATTCTTATCATAAAAAGGTGTTGAATTTTGTCAAATGCTTTTTCTGCATCTGTTGAGAGAATCATATGGTTTTTGTTTTTGCTTCTGTTTATGTGGTGAATTATGTTTATCGATTTGTGTTCGTTGAACCATCCCTGCATCTCTGGGATGAAGCCCACTTGATCATGATGGATTATTTTCTTAATAAGCACCTGGATTTGGTTAGCTAGAATTTTGTTGAGAATTTTTGCATCTATATTCATAAGGGATATTGATCTGCAGTTTTCCTTTTTTGTCGTGTCCTTTCCTGGTTTTGGTATCAGGGTTATGTTGGCTTCATAAAATGTGTTGGGGAGGAATACATCCTTCTCGATGTTGTGGAATAATTTCTGCAGGATAGGCACCAGTTCTTTTCTGTAGGTGTGGTAAAATTTGGGTGTGAAACCATCTGGTCTGAGACTTTTCTTTTTTGAAATGTTTTTTATTGCTGTTTCAATTTCAGTCCTTGATATTGGTCTGTTCAGGAATTCTATTTCTTCCTAGTTGAGCCTAGGGAGGCTGTGTGTTTCTAAAAATTTGTCCATTTCCTGCACATTTTCCATTTTGTGTGCATAAAGGTTTTTGTAATATTCATAAATTATATCTTGAATCTTCACGGCATCGGTTGTAACTTCTCCTTTTTTTTCCTGATGGAGCTTATCAGGGATTTTTCTTTTCTGTTTTTCATTAGTTTAGCCAAAGGCATTTGTTTATTTTTTCAAAGAACCGACTTTTTGTTTTGTTAATCTTCCATATGGTTTCCCTGTTGTCAGTTTCATTTAGTTCTGATTTGATCTTATTAATTTCCCTTCTTCTGCTGGGTTTGGGGTCAGTCTGTTCTTCTTTTTCCAGTTGTTTGAGTTGATTCATTAGGTTGTCTGTTTGTGCTCTTTTTGACTTTTGGCTATAGGCATTTATGGAAATAAACTTTCCTCTCAAGACTGCTTTGGCTGTGTCCCACAGATTTTGATAACTCGTGTCACCTTTGTCATTCAGTTCAAAGAATCTTTTGATTTCCATCTTTACTTCCTCATTTATGAAGGAATCGTTCAGCAGAAGGTTGTTTAATTTCCATGACTTTGTGTAGAGATGAGAGTTTCTGTTGGGGTTGATTTCTATTTTTATTCCACTATGATCTGAGAAGATGCATAGTATGATTTCTATTTTTTTAAATTTTTGAGATATGCTTTGTGTCCTAGAATATGGTCAATCTTAGAGAATGTCCCATGAGCTGATGAGAAGACTGTATGTTCGGTGGTTTTGGGGTAGAATGTCCTGTAAGTGTCAGTCAGGCCCATTTGTTCCAGAGTTCTGTTTAAGTCAATTATTTCTTTGTTAATTTTCTGTTTGGAGGATCTGTCCTGTACTGTCAGTGGGGTGTTGAAGTCTCCAACTATTATGGTGTTGCTGTTTATCAATTTGTTTAGATCAAGTAGAGTTTGCTTTATGAATCTGGGTGCACCTAAGTTGGGTGTATACATATTTAGAATTGTTATGTCTTCTTGTTGAACTGTACCCTTCACCATTATATAGTGGCCCTCTTTGTCTTTCATTACTTTTGTTGATTTAAAAACTAAGTTATCTGAGATCAAAACTGCCACACCAGCCTTCTTTTGGCTTTCGTTTGCTTGAAATATTGTTTTCCACCCCTTTACCTTGAGTCTAAATGCATCCTTGCAGGTTAGTTGTGTTTCCTGGAGACAGCAGATGCTTGGCTTGTTTTTTTTTATCCATTCGGCCAGCCTATGTCTCTTGAGAGGGGAGTTCAAGCCATTCACATTTATTGAGAGAATTGATCAGTGGGGTGAATTACTGTTCATTCCGTTGGGTTGCATTTTGTTGCTTTGTTTTCTCTCTTGAGCCCTTGTGGCATCTAGCCTTCAATCTTTAACTTTTGAGTGGTTTTATATTCGAGAGTGTTTATTGTGCTGATCCTTGTGTAATTCTGTTTTGAGTACTTCTTGGAGAGCTGGTCTTGTCTTGGTGAATTCCCTCAGTCTTTGCTTATCTGAGAATGTCTTTATTTCTCCTTCACATATGAAACTTAGTTTTGCAGGGTTCAAGATTGTAGGCTGGGCATTATTCTGTTCCAGAAGAGTGAGAATGGGGCCCCAGTCTCTTCTTGCTTGTAGGGTTTCAGTTAAGAAATCTGGAGTTATTCTGATGGGCTTTCCTTTGTATGTTACTTGTTTCTGTTGCCTTACAGCTTGTAGAAGGGCCTCTTTAGTGGATGTTTTGGTCAATCTGATGACTGCATGATGTGGTGTCTTCCTATTTGCATTGAATTTCCCTGGGATCCATTGAGCTTCTTGTATTTGTATATCTAGATTTTTAGCAAGGCCTGGGAAATTCTCCTCTATTAATTCTTCAAATAGCTTATCCAGCTTTTGAGTGTTTTCTTCTTTACCTTCCGGGATCCCTATCACCCTCAGGTTCAGTTTTTTCACATATTCCCACATTTCTTGTAGGCTTATTTCTTTTCTCTTAATTTTCTGCTCAATCTCTGTGACCGACTTATTTAATTGGAAGGAGTTGTCTTCAATCTCTGAGATTCTTTCTTCTGTTTGATCTACCCTGTTCTTGAGGCTTTCCACTGTGTTTTGTAGTTCCCCGAATAAGTCCTTCATTTCCAGGAGATCGGTTTGATTTTTCTTTAATATTTCAATTTCTTTAGTGAATTTTTCTTCCAAGTCCTGGATTTTTTTTGTGGTTTCTTTGTGTTGGTCATCCATTTTTTCTTGCATATCATTGAGTTTTTTACAATCCATGTTTGAAATTCTTCTTCTGTCATTTTAGTGTCCTGAGTTTGGTTAATGTCAATTGCTAGGGAGCTGTTGTTCCTCTTTGGGGGTGTGCTTTCCGTTTGATTTTTCATACTTCCAGAGTTCTTTCGGTGGTTCCTTCCCATCTGGGTCAGTTGTTCCTTCTTGCCTTTAGATTTTTGTTTGGATAATGACACACCCTGTTTAGTCTCTGAGCCAGTAGGTGGTGTTTGTGGGTGAGATTTGACTACACCCTTTATGATGAATCAGTACATGCAGTAAAAGGGTGTGCAGAATGACCTCCCTGTCAGTAGGTGGCACTTGCTGGGAGGGGCAAGCTGCGGTGCTGTTTTTGGGTCCTGTAGCCAGCTCTTGTTCCTCTGGAGAGGCCCTCTTGTGCCTCGGGTGGTGGATGGGGCCCTGGGACTTCCAGGTGTGTCCTTATTCTCCACTTCAGTAGGGGCAGGACCGGGAGTGAGTCTCAGGCTCCACAACTGCTGTTAGCAGGGGTCAAAGGTCTGTTCTTTGCTTTTCTGTGCAAAGCTGCCAGGAGGGGTTGAAATGGCTCCACTCAGCTGAAAGTCTGGAGCAGGTCTCGCTCCCACACTCTGGAGCAGGTGTCACTCCCCTCCACCCTCCCTCTCTCCATGGCCTCTCCCTGGCCTCTGCTAGCAAGCAGGACCTCAGGCCCATGGATCTCCCCTGGCCATGACATGGGCCGGGAGGTTCCCTACCTAGGATTGCAGCCTGAGCTGGGTGCACAGCCCTCTTTTGGGAGGAGGATTGCCGCTCAGGCACGCTGATCTGCCCCTGAAGGTGCACACTTCTCAGTAGGCTCTTTCACAGATCTCTCTTCTGTGCCCCAGGGCAGTGCGATCGTGACCTGGGTGTACGGGGTCTGGTCTGCAGGCCTGTCCCCTGAGCCCTGGAGATCAATCCCTGACCCTGCCAGGGGGAGGGGTGCTGGTCTTGAATCTCCTACAGGGTGCCCAAGCTGGATTGATTTCACTCCACCTTGGGATTTTCCCCACTCTCCTGGAGTCCCCAGGCAAGCAGCACCTGGGAGGGCTGGCGGGTAGGGAGCTCACAGTCTGAGTACCCCTCAGTCTGCTGTAGGGCCCCAAAAAGAAAGGTCCTGTTCCTTGGAGATGCCTCCATGTGATGGCTAAATTGTCTCTCTGGGCACCCATGGGTAGGGAAGGGGAAGGAGAGAATGGAGCAATGTGGCATCTGCCAATAGGCTCGGGTCTGCGCATGGGGAGGTGCCCTGAGGGAGCTGGGAGCCCAGTGCCATGTCTGCAAGAGGCCTCCACTCACTGGTGGCAGCCATCTCTGGGCTGGCGATGGCAGGTCTCTCCATCCACTCAGGAGCCCACCAACAGTCTGAGATGCAAGGGAGGGTAAAGTTATCTGCTCCATTTACCCTTGTCGCTGGTCTCCAAACCTCTTGGGGACGTTTCTCCTTCCAGTTTTCCTCCACAACGTCTTCCCGTGGAGTCTCCTGTAGTTTCAGGCACCCTTCCTTCCGACCCTCACCCGATCTACATTTCTCTGCTAGTTTATTTTTTTCATTTTCTTCTAAAATCTGTCTTTTTTGCAGAGACACTCTGACTGGCGGCTTTTCTCGTCTGCCATCTTGGCTCCCTGTTTGATTATACACTCTTGATTATGGCCTTTGAATGGAATCCCTTTGCAAAATCACATCTCCTCAGTAAAATCATAAATTATATGTAGGAGCTGTATTTTCTACTTTTCTTCTGTCTGTGTCATGCCTAGAACCATGATAAATTTTAAATGTATACTAAGGGCTTGAAAAATAGTGGTTTCATTAGTTTCTTAACTGCGGTGACTGAATGGGTTTTTCAGTGGCAAATAAGAACTTTAATTGACTATGTTATACAGAAAACTGGGATCCCATAAAATAATTTAAAAATAATTATGAAGTACCTCTCAATGATGTTTGTCCAATGCCAAGATTTGTGGACCAACTCAGTCCACATTTCTGCTCAGCATTTTGATGTTTATTATATACATTATCAAATATTTAGATTGATTAGACGGGATTTATTCCTGAGAAGTCTGTAGTTTATAGTCTTTATCTTGGGAAGACAATTTTATAATTAGGAAACTACTCTGGGGAGGCAAGAGCATATAGTCAATGTGTTAGGAATTTCAACATTTTTTTCATATTGCTTTAATACATCTGCATAATAATAAGTGCAATTTATAGCATTTCCTATGTGCCAGGCACTTTGCTAAGTGCTTTACACACATTGTTTGATCAAATCCTCTGAAGCAGGTATCAATGTACCCAATTTAAACATAAGAAAACTGAGGCTGGGAGCAATTAGGTAACTTTCCAAGTCCACACAGCTAGTAAACAGCAGAACTGGAATTCATACTCACACCTGTTTGGTTTCAAAGCGTGCACTCTTAACCCCTGTTAGGTTCAGTCTCCTACTTCTGCATGTTGCTCAAGAGAATGATTTGCTTCTTTGAGGGAAAAAAAATTCATCGACTCATAGGCTCATGGATTTTTGGGTTAGAAGAACTTTTATCGCTGTTTTTTTTGAGTTGATTAAGTTGCCTTAAGGTATGGTAGTTGGACTCAGGAACAATTTTTGGTTTTGTCTTTGACTTTGAACATTAAGCACCAGTGAAAAGAATTTGGATTCTTTTTGCCTGAAATAAGCCTGTGTAAAAATCAAGTTATGGAAACATTTGTCACTTGAGGCAGGAAGACTATCCCTAAGTAGAGGCAGGATCTTAAGAGCACCAAATCCTACCTGATAAAAATATCACCTCCCTTCATCCCTTCAGTTTATTGTATAAATAAAAATTTTAAAGCATTTGTAGAATGCTTGCAACATGCCAGGCACTTCTGGGTATTAATCCTTTCCACAGCTCTGAGGTTGGGTATTATCATCTCTTTTTTTTTACAGATAAAGAACAGAAGTTCTCAAATCCAGTCTTGTTCTTTACATTCTTCTTTACCATTTTCCAGCGAAGGGGTTTCTGATGGGGCATAAGTAAAATGTCACATTGCCTGAAAGTCCAGGGGAAGTGGCAGGCAAAGCCCTTTGGTGACTGAAGAATTGGAAGAGGACTCTAGTCACCTGGAAAAATGGAACCTTCTATTTGGAAGTAGTGAAATGACAAGTGAGGGTGGGGGACTTAGGCATGTTTTGGTCACCTCACAGTCTTGCTCTTAGTTTTGTCAGTTGGTACCAAGTTTGATCTGTGTCCAGTGACGTTGTTTTTAGCAGCCAGGTGCTGGGTCCTATCAAATCTGTCTTCTTTTACCCACTTCTAATGAGTCACTATGGTCTGGTGTAGGGCTGGCAAAAGTCTGTTATACTGACACTCTCCTTTCCTGGTGTCATGGCAGAGAGTGCCAATTTGTCACAGTACCTAGCTTTCCAAGGTCAGAATCAATATCAGAGTCTCAGGTAGTTGTTAGCAATTTATCAGAGTTGGCATGTAACTTGAGACCTATTTGTTAGGCCCAGGTTAATGGGGCTAACAGTAACTCTTCTCTTTTCTAGCTGTCTCTGTGTACTTAGGCAAGCATGAGTTTCTCTGAGCCTCAACCATCATCTATAAAGAAGAGATATTACTGGCCAGGCGCAGTGGCTCACGCCTGTAATCCTAGCCCTCTGGGAGGCCGAGGCGGGTGGATCGTTTGAGCTCAGGAGTTCGAGACCACCCTGAGCAAGAGCGAGACCCTGTCTCTACTAAAAATGGAAAGAAATTGGCCAAACAACTAAAAACAGAAAAAATTAGCCGGGCGTGGTGGCACATGCCTGTAGTCCCAGCCACCTGGGAGGTTGAGGCAGAAGGATCGCTCGAGCCCAGGAGTTTGAGGTTGCTGTGAGCTAGGCTGATGCCACGGCACTCTAGCCCGGGCAACAGAGTGAGACTCTGTCTCAAAAAAAAAAAAAAAAAAAAGTGAAGAGGCATTACCTAACCCATGAGCTATATGAAATTCATATGACTGTAAAATGAGATCTGTAAAATGAGATTTGTAATAAATAAAAATAAGAAGATTTATTTTCAATCTTCTTTCAATGTCAGGGAGACATTATTTATACTGAAATTGACTATTGCTTTAGCAAAACTGTAGTTCATTAATCCAACCACCCATGGTAGAATCATCATTGATTTCGATCTTTGCTTCACTACCCTATGTCCAATCAGCCTCCAACTCTTGTTGATTTTGCCTTTAAGTAGCTCTTGAATCTGCCTTTCTCACCAGGCACACCGGATGGAGTCTATGCCCACTCTATGGGTCTTTTGGATAACTGACCTCTTTGCCACTAGTGCCCCAGCTTCTGGTCTATTCTCTGCTACTCTGTGGCTGGAATGGCCTCCTCAGACAGATCACATCCTTCCTCTCATTTATACCCCTGTGGGTCTCCCACACCCTCCACGATAGTCTAAACTTCCGCGTCTGGCACTTGTGGCCCTTCACTTCCCATCCCCTTCTCCTCCGTATAGCCTGTGCTCTGCTTGTCACCCTCTCAATCTCCCAGGCTCTGACACTATGTCTTTCCCATGCTGTGCCCCCTGCAAATGCCATTCACCGTTCTTGTCCATTGGCAAACTCAGACTCCCCTCCGATGGCCCAATTTGTGGTTGCTTGGCTGGGCCTCAGGGGGCTTGCGGTAAAGGGAAACACTTCTGCAGATAGCTGGGATGGGTTGCCTGCCTGGGCTCCCAAGTCTTGCAGTGGTATTCTCTGTAATTCAGAGTGAGCTGCCAGGGACAGGACACAAAAGGGTTCCAAGCTGGGAGGCAGATGGCAGCCTCTAGTAACCTACTCACAGGCAGGCAGTGCGGTTTCCCCAAGCAAAGATGCCTGAGTCTCAGAAGAGTCCGCAGGGCCTGAGAATAAGAAGAAAAACGGAATGGGAGAAAACATTTGCAAACGACCCACCTGACAAGGGTAGTTTGTAATTAATAACTAGAATGTATAAGAAGCTCCAGTATCTCAACAGGAAAATATCAAATAATCTGATTACAAAATGAGCAAAGGATCCGAATAGATATTTCTCAAAAGAAGACATACAAATAGCCAACATGTATATGAAAAAATGCTCAACATCATTGGTTATCAGAGAAATGCAAATCAAAACTACAACGAGATATCATCTCACCTCAGATAAAATGGCTTTTATCGAAAAGACAGGCAATAATGAATGCTGGTGAGGACATGGAGAAAGGGGAACCCTCATACACTGTTAGTGGGAATGTAAATTAGTGCAACCACTGTGGAGCACAATACGGATATTCCTCAAAAAACTAAAAATAGAACTACCATATGACCCAGAATCCCACTGCCGGGTATATATACAAAGGAGGGGAAATCAGTATACCAAAATGATTTTTGCACTCCTATGTTTATCCCATAAACTATTCACAATAGCCAAGATTTGGAATCAACCTACATGTCCATCGATGGATGAATGGATAGAAGAATTGTGGTACATATACACTAGGGAATATTCTATAGCCACAAAGAAGAATGAAATCCTACCACTTGCAACAACATGGATGCAACTGCAAAACATTATGTTAAGTGAAATAAGCCAAGCACAGAAAGACAAATCTCACATGCTCTCATATGCGGGAGTTAAATATTAAAAACAATTGATCTCATGGAGACAGGGAGTAGAATGATGGTTACTAGAGGCTGGGAAGGGTATTGGGGAGAGGGCAATAAAGTGGGGGTGGTTAATGGGTGCAAAAATACAGTTAGAATGAACAATATTTGATAGCACAACAAAGTGACTATAATCAACAATGAGTTAAGGTATACTGTAAAACAGTGGTCCCCAACCTTTTCAACATGAGGGGCCAATTTCATGGAAGACAATTTTTCCATGAATGGTGGGGTGAGGGGTTGGGAGTACATGGAGGTGGAGCTCAGGCAGTGATGCCAGAGATGGGCAGTGGCTGTAAATACAGATGAAGCTTCGGCTGGCCCATGGCTCACCTCCTGCTGTGTGCCAGCTTCTTCCTAAGTTTCGTGGAAGACAATTTTTCTGCAGACTGAGGGAAGGGGAAGAGCTCTGAGCCTGGTCCCTAACAGACTGCTGCCAGTACTGTCTGTCTGTGGCCAGGGATGGGGACTGCAGCTTTAAAATAACTAAAAGAGTGGAATTGGAATGTTCCTAACACAAAGACATGTTAAATGCCCAAGGCGGCGGATACTACAACTACCCCAGTTGGATAAATTTACATTGTATGCTTGTATCAAAACATCACATATATCCTATAAAGATATATTAATACAACTGTTATGCACCTATAATAATTTTTCTAATTAAAAAAAAAAGGGAAGCTGGCCAGGCTTACATCGGTAATCCCAGCACTTTGGGAGGCCAAGCCTGGAGGATGGCTTGAGCCTAGGAGTTCAATACCATACTGGGTACCACCGTGAGACCCCGTCTCTACAGAAAATAATAAAAAATAAATTAGCTGGGTGTGGATGTGCACCAGCTGCTTGGGAGGCTGAGGCAGGGGGAGCGCTTGAGCCCTGGAGTTCAAGGCTGCTGTGAGCTGTGATCGCTCCACTGCACCCCAATCTTGGGCGACAGAGACAGACCTAATCTTAAAAAAAAAAAAAAAAAAAAAAAAGGAAAGAAGCTGACCGTGTGGGAGGGAACTAGTTGTGTAGATTTAAAATTCTGGCAAAATCCTCATCTGCCCTATTCAGCTAGAAACATCATCCTTGTGCACACCTGAGACTGCGGGAACAAGACAGCGGCCCCAACACCGCCCCAAGTACTTGAGCATTTCCCCCTCTTCTCTTCTCGTTTTCATCTATTTCTTTATTTTCCTCCCCTCCCCTGTAATTAGTAACAATTATGCTGACATTCTTCTCATTTATGAAGCACCTTTACGTATGTTACGCCGTTTCATCTTCATAACAGCCAGGTGAAGTGCATCACAATTATATCCCAGTTTTAGGGATGAGTAAATCGAGGTCTGGAGCAGTTAAATTATTTAATTCAAAGCCACATAGTTGGTAGGTTATGTTATTGGGATTTAAACCAAGGGTCTTCAACTTTAAATCTCAGGATTTTGCTTTTCGTTTTTATAAAGTATTGTGGCATTGATGTTTAATTTGGAACAATGTTTAATGTGTAGCTTCTTCCTTGATATTAAAATATTTTGTTTCATAAACTCTCTTATAGCATCTTGCTTTGGCAGATCTAGAGAAAAAGCCATTCTTTGTGCCTGTTACGGTAGCCAGCGTTATGACTTACTGTGTCGTTATATTCCCCTCTTGCCTTATAAATCTCTTTGTGTCTCCCAAAAAGGACCTAGAGTAACCTGAGGGCAGGGTTTGTCATACATCATCAGTCCCAAGCACATGGGCCTGGCACAGAATAACTGTCTGATCAAAGTGTTTGCAGTGAGTGAATGATTAATCATAAAAACCACCATTTCTGAATGCTTGCTTGCTAGTACTAGCTGCTTTGTTTTACTCTTTATATACATGGATTCATTCCATTTCAGTTAGTCACCACGAAACCCCTATGGGGCATGTACTATTTTGATTCGCACTTTACAGCTTGGAAAACAGAGGCTTAGAGAGATTAAGTAACTTGCCAAGGGTCATCTAGCAACCAGTAAATGGTAGAGCCAAGATGTGAGCCCAGGTCAGAGCCCACTCACCCTAACCCTGAGGCTCTGCAGCCAGTCTAGCCAATGAGTTGTGTCTGTGCCAAGGGATGTGCCAAGAGGAAGGTACTTTGGCATTTGAAGATCTGGGTCTCAATTCTGCCCGTAACCGACTGAGGAACTTTGAGTAGTCACTTAGCTTCTCTGCATCTCAGTTTCCTCGTCAGGGACACAGGTGATGATGTGTGCTTCACAGGTTGGTTGTGAAGATCAAACTCTGGTGGTTTTGTAATTCTAAAGAATTCTCTAGATCTTAGTCAATGATGTCACTACTGTGGTTGTCACATTGCTGACAACAGTCCCTGCTGTGAGCCACAGTCCTCCCGTGTGTCCTGCTCCAGGCTGGCTCTGCACGGGACTCCCCAGCACGGTGTCGAGTCTAACAAGGAACCAGCGTCCCCTGAACTCACCAGTTAGCTGTGGAGGGATGTTTCTAATTATTCTCTAGCCGTGGGGCTAGCCAACACATTTCATCTTTATGTTCTCAAAGGCGGGAAAAAATCCTCTTGACCTTTTGATGAACTAATCTGAATTCTCGACATATTTTGCCTTTGCAGTAAAAGTAGCTTAGCCACAACCTTTGCTCCAATTCCTCAAATCTGTTCTTTATTTTATTTTATTTTATTTTATTTTATTTTATTTTCTCTTTTGCTCATGGACAACATGGAGCAGAGATGAGAAGCTTGCGTAACAATTTGAGAGTCAGGTCTTTGGTGAACTATCTCTTCTGTTTCCTTCTGGACAGTAAGACTTTCTGGCTTCTTGCATGGTGTGAAGGTTAAGCTTGTGAACTCTGGGGTTAGATTTGTCTGGGTTCCAATCCCAGCTCTACGATTTAGCTATGCTGTGGAGCTTGATAAGCTATTTAGCTCTTCTTAATCCTCAGTTTCCACATCTCTAAAAATGGGATAACCAAAATATGAATATCACAGGGTTCTTGTGAAATTTAAATGAATTAATACATGTAAAACATTCAGAACCATGCTCGACCCATCATAAATACTCAGGAAGTTATTTATTTAAAAGATATGCCAGTGTTTTAAATTCTACTGCATAGATAGATCTAAGCTGCTGATCATGATATTGAGTACTTTGAAAGAATTACCAGGAGCAGTAAAATTGCATTAGATTAATTTTTATATGACGCCTAAACCTCTGGCCGAATAGAGAGAAATTGACTACTGTTTGCTTTCATACATAAAATCCTAAGCACTTGGATATTTCAAAAATGGTTACATAATTTAATGAAAATGTCCCCCTTCGATGTTAGCTAGTATGTAGAATCAGCTCCAGCGCTTTGGTGTGGGTATCATTTCATCCAGGTGTCCAGGTTCTTCATCCCAGGGTTACGACCCCCTGATGTGTTGTGGCCAGTTGTGAAGTACGTCACAAAAAATTTATCATTATCGATAAGGTACTCGAAGTTGTGAATATTTTTTAAAAAATTATTGCTTTTACAAATTAGGGCAGATTCAAAACTACCTAGCCAATACTGTCTTTCTAACTCTGTTGTAATCCGGTAGGTTTCTTGAGTGGGCAAAGCAGGCTGAATTATAGTTAGCTGTGAGAACTGCAAGTGCTCTTTTTTTCTTTTTCTCTTTCTTAAGCCTTTATTAAGGTATAATTGATATACAGAGATTTTCACATATTTAATGTATACATTTTGATGAGTTTGGATATAAGCCTACACCCATAATATCGTCATCACAATCAAGGTATCGATCATATCCATTGCCTACAAGTCAGGCATGGTGGCTCATGCCTGTAATCCCAGCACTTAGGGAGGCTGAGGTGGGAGGATCACTTGAGGCCAGGAGTTTGAGACAGGCCTGGTCGCCATAGTGAGACCCTGTCTCTATAAAAAATTTAAAAATTAGCTGGGCATGGTGGCATGTGCCTGTAGACCTAGCTACTTGGGAGGCTGAGGCAGGAGGATCACTTGAGCCCAGGAATTCGAGGTTATAATGAGCTATGATTGTGCCACTACATGCTAGTCTGGGTGACAGAGCAAGAGCCTGTCTCTTAAAAAAAAAAGTCCTTATGTTCTTCTATTTCATGTGCATGTGTGTGTGTGTGTGTGTGTGTGTGTGTGTGTGTGGTAAGAACACTTAAGGGATCTGAGATCTATTTTCTTATCATATTTTAAAGTGCCTAATACCATATTGTTAACTACAGGTATATGTTGTACAGTAGATCTCTAGAACTTATTCACCCTGCATAACTGAAATTTTTTACAACAATTCCCTATTTTTCCTTCCCCCTAGCCCTTTGCAACCACCATTCTATTCTCTGCTTCTGTGTGTTTAATAATTTTAGGCACTTCATTAAGTGGGCAGTATTTGTCCTTCCGTGTCTGGCTTATTTCACTTGCATTATGTCCTCTAAGTTTATTTGTGTCGTCATAAATGGTAGGATTTTTTTCTTTTTTAAGGATGAATAATATTCCATTGAATGCATATGCCACATTTTTTTATCCATTCATCTGCCAATGGACATTTGGTTTGTGTTAAGGTCTACAGGAAATAACCTGCTCTCTCGTTTCTGTCAGTATGCGTAAGCAAAAGAATAAAGGGGAAGGAGAATACTTCGCACAGCTGCAAGTGTCAACAAGATGAAGTGACAGCTAGCCCAGAGGGCCGGAACGCCCTGGAGCACTGAAATGCCCAGGGGTGCCTCATGTACCCAGATAACAGGGAGCAGAATGTACTCTGACTTAAAACAAAATGTTAAATGTGTTTTTGACTAAGATTAATAATGATCAATGCTGATCTAGGCTTCTGTAACCCTGCTTGCGCAGATAGATGACTTTACAGGATGTGGTTTTTGCCTTTAAAAGAGCCCGTCTCTCCTGGCTGGGGCTGCTATCTGTGCTGCTGCCTCTCAGCAGTGCAGAGGGTGGTCGCTGGCCAGCTAATAAGGACTCACAATTTGGCTCAATTCCATCTCTCAGTGGTCACTTCTCGCACTCCGTACCATAACAGTTTGTTTCCATTCTTATGCCATACACAAAAATCAGCTCAAAATGGGTTAAAGACTCAAATGTAAAACCTAAAATGGTAAAATTCCTTGAAAAAACGTAGAGGAAAATCTTCTTGACGCTGGTCTTGGCAATGATTTCTTGGATTTGACACCAAAAACATAGAAAACAAAATCAAAAATAGACAAGTGGGACTACATCAAACTAAAAAACTTCTGCATAGCAAAGGAAACAATCAAAAGAGCAAAAAGGCAACCTACAGAATGGGAGAAAATATTTGCAAACCATCTATCTGATAAAAGGCTAACATCCAAAATATATAAGAAACCCCTATAACTCAAAAGCAAGAAAACACCAAAACCAAAACCAAAAACCAAATAACCTGATTAAAAAATGGACAAAGGACTTGCATAGACAATTCTCCAGAGAAGACATACAAACTGTCACCAAGTATATGAAAAGGTGTTCACTATCACTCTTCATCAGGGCAATGTAGATCAAAACTGCAATGAGATGTTAGAATAGTTATCATCAAAAAAACAAAAGATAACAAGTATTGGCCAGGATATAGAGAAATTGGAACCCTTAAACACTATTGGGGGGGGAGATGTAAATTAGTCTAGCCTTTATGGAAAACGGTGTGTAGTTTCGTGGAAAAATTAAAAATAGAACTATCATGTGATCCAGCAACCCCACTTCTGGGTATATATATATAAAAAATTGACATCAGGATCTTGAAGAAATATCTGTATCCCCATGTTCTCCGAAGCATTATTCACAATAGCTAAGACCTGTGAGTACTTCTGTAACAACGCTTGGGAGGCTGAGAATTTTTGTGGTGTTTTACTTCCCTACCACATTTTTGGGGATATTTGAATCTGGGTATGAATATGGGATTGAATTTTATATGTTAATTATTACTTGCCATGTGTTTCCCAGTATAGTAAAGCTTGATAATTGCTGGGTTAGTGTGATCTCCCATGCAGTTTAGGAATATTTTCAACAGCAGTGGTTTTTAAACTGTGTTCCCCTGGAGTTCCACGGGATTGTCTGAGAAGCCTTGGAGGGCGAAACAAGGTGAGAGAATGGAGTGCTGGGTTCTCTATCTCCTACCTCAACCAGAGCAACGCTATTTTTATTTGTGTTATGTTCTTGAAATTTCACATAAAATTTTGAAAAATATACTAATTCTTTTTTGTGTGGTATGTGAAAATAATGTTAATAGCATCCATGACAGGCGATCTTTTATCCTCTATCGGAGCATCTCTGCCTTGTAAGTTACCCTGGTCATTACATTATTGTGCAAATCTGCTGGAAACTTCTCACGAGGGCCCTGAATCTGCTTCACTGTAATTTTTACCCCCGGTCCCAGTTTTGTCTCCCAGTGCAACGCCGAGCAGTTTTGCTCCTTTTGCTGCTTGGAGGTACGTGATCGTCAACACTTACAGAATTAATGTTGGAAAAGTGTCCCAAAGGGCCATGAAGTTTTCGTTTTCAGTATTATAGGGTAATGGATTTGGGTTGCACACTACTAGAGCATAGTGATGAGAGCCAATTATCTACTAGGAAGTCAACCACCGACCATTCACACCTTTATTATTTTCCCTTTGTCATTATGCATCCAACCATTTGAAACGATCAAGAAAAAAAAATCTCCTGTTTCCTTGCAAAAAGTGGTCCTGAAAAACAGTAATTCCCGAGTTTTGTTGATGAAAGAGAAGAAAAGGCAATCGCGTCTTATGAAGAGATGATAACAAGTCGTGGTAGGCTCACTCAAGAATTGTTGAACCCTATGCTTAAAGTGATCGTGGGAATATCTGTGTTAACCTGAAATTATAGTTACAGCCAAACATCTTCTCTTAATGGTCAATAAGAGCAAAGAGAACTCATTATATTAGCTTTTCCATTATTCAGAAAACGAGCTAATTGTATTAATGATTTCCTGAATTTCCATATAATCACATTTACATTAGTTTTTGCTCCTTGCATGTAAAAAAAGCCAATGCTAAAATGCTCAAATATTACTGTTCTGAATCAATGGCATCTTGGTCCTATTAGTGAGCATTATTGTCGTAATATATTTATACTCACACAGTCCACTAGAGACATCACAAAACGCTCCTGTGTACAAGCAAGCATGAAAAGAAGGAAAAAAAAGAAAAATCAAAAAACAGACTTCCAGAGCAGTTTCATTCTTCTACATTAAAAAAATCTCACGGCCAGGTTTCTTAATTTCCACTTGTTTGGTGGCTCTGTGAGCTAATAGCACTGCAAAAAGAAGGGCTGTGGATGGGTTCCCCCTACCCCTGGCTTTGTAAAACCCTGTCCCAGAACAGGATTCTGTGTAGCCCCTGTTTGAATATTGAGCAGGCTACCTTTGCTTGCTTCTGCCAGTTCTCTTCGGGCAGAGGAAGAGGCCACCTCGCCGCACAGGATGGCACTCGCTCCCCACCGCAGGTGATGTAACCTGTCCGTGAAGCACATTTTAAAGAGAGATTCTGTATTTTAATGGTCAGTTAGTAGCAGGCTACCAACTGTCTGTGCTTTCCGCCTGGGGACAGAAATGCCAGGCTTATTAAATATTGAGAAGTTGTTCATTACCATGAGGCTCTGTGACAACAGGCTATCTGCATATTGAGAAAACAGCAAGTTTACATTCTTCAGACTAGCTGCTCCAGTTCTGGGGAAGGACTAATGTTTGTGTGGCTAAAGATGCATAAAAATGCTGGCTCTGTCTTGGAGATCTGCTTTGTTGCTTATATTTTCTTTCTTGAAAGTGAAAATTTCAAAAACCAAACTTGCTTATGGGAAGAGAATTAAAAGCAAACAAACAAACCTTTTGAAAAATGCAGTTATGTCATACTGGCTGTTTTGGAGAAAATACCAAATGTTTGAAATACTAATTTCCATGTTGGTACATTACAAGAAAATGTATTTAATGAGATTACTTCAGATTCTAAGCAACTGAGAAATTTGGTAGGAAGTACATAAGCTGTAGGCTGTAAACTGATGGAATATAGTCTCCTTGAAGTCTTCTTAGTAATTGCAAACTATAATCACCAAAGGTTTAGTCAATGCCAGCTGCAAATTAGGAACCTAGGAACATGCAACCCATCTTATATACATGAACATAGTTACTAATTACCAGTTAAATGCCAAGATCTCGGGAAGAATATTACATAGGGTTAGACCATTGGTCCATCCAGCCCATTATTCAATTTCCGACCATGGCGCCAATCATGATTGCCCAAAAAAGAAGTCAGCTGAAAATGTCTGGGATGTCACCAAAGTGTGCATAACTTTCCTTCATGATTAAATGTGACCGCATCAGTAATGAGTTGCTATCAACCCTTGCTGGCTCGCATTTTTAAACAGCGATTCAATGGTTACTTATGAGAGAAGACCAGTGCTATTTTTCTGCTGACTTTTATCAGCCTGGATTGTGACGATTCACGGGGCAGCACGGTTTTTCAGGTGTGAGCACATATTTGTAAATGAGAACAATGAGGCTGTTGATCACTGGGATACCTCCTTACGCACTGTCAACCTGGCTCTTGCGTCCCGTCCTTCCCGCCCACTCCTGATTCCGCTTTCTTCCTTCAGCTGTTGTGTATTTGAGAGTTCTTCTTTTTCAGACATGTTGCATCAGCCCAAGGGTCCTTCTGAGAGATGAATGTTGGAAATGTCGCTTCCACGGTATCATCCCGTGGAGGTTAGAGGTGTTCTCTCATCATCCCTAATCTCTTCTTGTTAGAGCAGTCATTGAGAGTGAAACTTCTCTTCCAATTTGCATTTCGGGATGCCCCAAAAAATAAGTCACTTTTCTGTGTTTCAGTTTTTCAGTTGTGCAGTGAGGACAATAATAGTATCAGTCTTATGAGATTGTCGTGAGGATTAAATAAGTAAACATTGTCACGTGCTTAGCATTGTGTTTAACACATAATGAATAAATGCTCAATATATTAATGTATTAGCCGTTATCAATATGAATTCAACAATATCATCCAATGCTAATTGATCAACTCTGGACTGAAGATTAACAGATTGTAAAACACAGACAGTATCTTGGAATACTGCTCAGAATCCAGTGGCAGAAATAGGCAAGGAAGGAATTGCAATGCAATGTGGTAAAGCAGTTTTGTAAGGGTATGTTCATTGATTCTTATCCAGCTCTTAATACAGTTCTGTAAGATAGTGACACCATTTTCAGATGAGGAATCTGGGGTCCAGGGAAGTGGAATGAAGAGCCTGTAGTCACGGGGCAGAGATAAATCTCTTTCTTAAGCCTCCTGTCTCCAAATCTCACCTCTTGCTTTATACATCGGGCTGACTTGCCTCAGGTCCATACATTCCTGTGTTGTTGCTGGTAATTTAGCGCGAACATTCTACCTCTATTTGGCTCTTTGACTTTCCATGTACTGTAGGCTAGGTTGATTCCATCAGGGACCAGGAAGCTGCAGAAGGAGCATTGGGCAAAGGGTCAAGGTTACTGTGGGTGTATTCCAGGTCTGCTATTATGTTGGATAAGTACTTCCCTTGTGTCCTCACCTCTCTGGACCTCAGTTCCTCCAGCTGTTTGATAAAGGCTTTGAAGAGAACCGTGGTTTTCAGAAGACAGGTTCTGGGGCAGTGCCTCGGCCCCCTCCATAAGAAGGCTCTGCTTTTTATCTGTGTCAATATATTGGTGTTTCATGAAAAGATTACGTTTGGGAGAAAAAAAAATAAAAGGATGGTGCTGCTATAAACATTTTGAAACCCTCTGGACCAAAGATTTCTAAGATCTTGGTCTAAGAGTCCACGATTTTTATTGCTGAAAACAATGAGAAACCTTAGTAAGAGGAAAATTTAATATGTCCTCATCATCCCCACCTCCTATTAGAAATGCTCAAAAGCAAACGATAAATGATTTTTAATAGCTAGATCTTAAGATTTTGGTCTGTTCTATATAAACAGAAAATGAATGGCTCTTTTCATCAGTGGGGTATGGAGTGGAAAGATTTCAGAGGTGAAGGACGCAGGTTCGAGTCCCGGCTGTAGTGTGTGCGGTGTAAGTGCTTCCCCAAGTCACTTTACTGCTCCCAGCATGGTGTCCCTTGCTCAGCTTGCCTCACAGGATTAAGGCAGAAATAACTGAAGTGAAATTGCTTATACACTGGGGCGGCTACTAAAACGTTAATTCTCTTTTTACTGTTACTTTTAACATATTGATAAATTTCCAGCGAATACCAGCAAGGTTTTCAAATCTTTGACTTCTCCGTTTCAGACATTTCTCTCCCACATGCTCCCACGGCAGGGATGCCTTGGAGTTTGTTCTGACAGGTAAGTCTTCAGTTAACAAAGACAAGAGGGTGGTGTGTGTGTGTGTGTGTGTGTGGTTATTGTGATTGCTATCCAGGCTGACAAATGGGTTTAGGTCCAGACTTCCCCCTACATTATTAATGAAAAATTTCTTATCACCTGAGGCTAACCTAGTTCCTTTCACAAGTCTTTGGCGACTAACAATCTCACCGCCATCTGAAAAGAAGTCTGCCAAGCAAAGAATCTCCAACCTGTTCTTTCCCTTAAGAAACACGGCATGGCTAACACACAACTGCTTCAAATTAAGGTTGAATAAAATGCTGTGATAAATAAGTAAGTGTCTCCCTACACAGATTGCCACTTGTTTAGGGATTAAAGTATCGATTTTTGAATGTTGCTGAGATTTAGACATGGGTTAATTAAACATTTACATATATGTGCTGAACAATATATTGCATGGTACAATAATGTGCACTTTAATCAGAAACCGTGGGTGTTTGTGTTTGCTTTTTCCATGTTAATTGGCACCATGCTGGCTCAAGCTTAGGTATTTGGCTAGATGGAAGAAAATAGACGTGGTGTTTTAAATATTTTAATTAGGACCAGCAGTTCTCAGCTCCCTCATTTCTCATTGGATTGTTTTTCATGCATGAATAAATTAGCTAGCATGGAAGTACTCTGTAGAAAGTGGTTGCCCTCTGGCCATAAAAAGAGTCCTGTTCATTAATACTTTAATGAAATTAGCTGTGAGCAAAATATTATTCCTTTTAACTGTGTTCTAATTTCTTAATTTTAATTAGGCACATAATTGTAGGGTGCTGAAATTATCTTCATGTTCAGCAACTAAAGTTCCATCATCAGGAGCCTGTGGCTGAAACACCACACACTCCCAACACGTTCCAGCAGGAAATTTTCTGCCCAACTTTTTTTTTTTTTCCGTTTGCTTCACTGAAGATCCCCGTTTCCCCTCTGTTTGTGACCATGATGTGATATTTCAAAACTCCTGCTCTGGACTCAAGTCATTGGTAAAGAAGCTAGCGGGCTTTGGATCAGTTTAGGAGTGAAGTAGCGAAGTCTGTGAAAAATCTGAGCGGGCTGTTGATTTTTTTCTCCTTTCAGTTTTTGTCTCCTTCTAAATTTAGGCCCCCACCTGAATTATCTGCCCACCTGGTTTTATTTTAAAATTCTGTTCAAGTGCCTCTCTTTCCTATTTATTGTAATATTTTACTGGCTAGTTCACATTGGATCTGTGAGCTCTCTGAGGGGAGGGTTTTTTTTTTTCTCTTTCAATCCCCAATAGCACAGAGTTCCTACTTTATACAAATATAGTTGCTGAATGCATGATATTTAATGGAACTCTTGATTCCATAATGCTGAAAATTGCGGACATTGTATAGTGCTGTACGTAAATAAGAGAGTCCACAGATAAATACCAAAATGGAATTTCCAAATTCATAGAATAGTAATCTGAATTTGTCGGGTTTTGATTTTAAAAGAAATAGTGTGGAATCTGGATTAAAATTGAAGTGAGAGACTAAATGCCTGTATACATTACTTCACATCATGCCCTGAAATTCAAACTGAGATTTATCACGGTATGTATTGAGTGGAAATAACTCAATAACTACTGAAAAACTGAAAATTCATTCAATGATTATTTGTAACACTCTTGCCCCCAGCCCCTCTCTTAACATAACATCATATTCCTGGACTGATGGTTTTTGAGTGAATTGAGAGGCAACTGACTTGCTTATGTAAATATTTTATAGGTATTACATAAATATGGGTAAATATTTTATAGTTCATTAAATAAACATTTTATTTCCATCAAAAGTTACATATTTGATTTGATATATAAAATGATAATAACAAAATTACCTCCCTCATAAATTTATTGGGAGTATTAAATTAGATAAATGTAGATAAGACATATAGAAAGGTACCCGACATATATTAAGCATTCAATTAATGTCAGATAATATTATTGACATCCTTGTTAGTAATATTTACATAGAGATTGCCATTTTGCAAACTATATAACATTTTACAATGTTTTATAATGTGGAAATCTCTCTTACCTATGATTTTGCTTAATTTAACTTCATCTATTTCATAAAAATAGAGGAAAGACGGCCGGGCGCGGTGGCTCACGCCTGTAATCCTAGCACTCTGGGAGGCCGAGGCAGGTGGATCACTCAAGGTCAGGAGTTCAAGACCAGCCTGAGCAAGAGCGAGACCCCCGTCTCTACTAAAAAAAAAAAAAATAGAAAGAAATGATCTGGACAACTAAATATATATATATAAAAAATTAGCCGGGCATGGTGGCGCATACCTGTAGTCCCAGCTACTTGGGAGGCTGAGGCAGAAGGATTGCTTGAGCCCAGGAGTTTGAGGTTGCTGTGAGCTAGGCTGACGCCACGGCACTCACTCTAGCCCAGGCAACAAAGCGAGACTCTGTCTCAAAAAAACAAAACAAAACAAAACAAAAATAGAGGCGAGATATCCAATTTTACAGAATGAGGCGAATTTTATCGCACTCAGTTAAAAAAATAATAATTCCATTAATAAGACCATATCTCAGATTTAGCTTGATGCTTACCCACACCAGATGTCAGGGTTTGTGGTTACTGAGCATGTAAAATGCAGGTAACACAGGGGTAGTACTGGTGCCCATAACCCAGGACCTCTTCCCTTTCCTAACGTAAACAGGATCCTAAAGTGGCTGTGTATTCCTCCCATGTGTGTTTTCACTGTTTACTATTTGTAAGTCATAAATAAGTGACATATAGTGATTAGGGGTAGATCCCAGTTTTGCACACCAGAAGTTGACAAAATTTTGGCAGCCTTTTAAAGTGAATATTTATATACAATAAAAAAAGAAACAAATTACAAATTTAAAAAACTCATGAATATCACAAAAACTCATGAATAACAGTTTCGTTAACTTTCATGTACCTCTGTTATAATTTTTTCTTTAATTTTTTTGCTGCATACTTTTTATTTCATATGAAATGACTTAATATTTTCTATATATCTTTCTAAACTATCTTTTTCTAAATAGATATTATTTCCTGAATGTTTAGAGAAATGTCATTACCTAAGTAATAACATGAATAGAATACAAAGACAATTTCTCCTTTAGCATGGTTAATCGAAAAAATTTTATTTTCTTAATGGTTGAAATTCATAAAGCATGGGACGTTGCAACAGAAATACTCGTTTTTTTTGGTAGTACTGCTATGGGTTTTTGCCCTGCAAACATGGCAGTTATGAGAAATTCACTTCCATAAGGTTGTCCGCAAAAGAAAACAAAGCAGTGTGTTTATAACTGTATATGTGGCATTATGGGTCTATTCCTGACAAGAGAAAGCTTTGTTTTGACTTGGTGTCCATGAAAACTGAATCTCTCATTTGCAATTTTACATGTCTAGTGACTGGGAGAATTTTTCAAAGACCAGCTTCTGACTTCATACATTTCAAATATGGTTTCTTTTTGACTCTCTGCACACTTGAGTGCCTGGCGCTGTAGAACACGTTCGTGTCTTGATTATACCTTGGGCAATGCACCTGCGGGTCAACATGGTGGGCAGTAGGAATATTCCTGGGAGCAACTCTTGCATGGGACGGGTCGAGTACCACATAAACACATCTTACGAAACCTAAACTAAATGTGTCCCCGACTTAACTTCTCTTGAATCAGATCCAAAAAAATGCCAGTGGTCATTCTAATTCTACCTAATTCTACTCAGTAGGTGTGGGAAAAGACAATTGCCTTAACTAAGTGTCGTTAAAATATTCTACTTATATAAATTTTACAAAACATATGACCATGTGAACACATTGCCAGAGTGGGACATTTCAAAGTCCCAGGGCTTTGAAAGGGGGCTGACAAGTAAGGGGTCCTGAAGCTTACATTTCATTAGATTAGGGTAATTCTGCTTCCAAAAGTATAGTTATGCATGTTGAAAAATTCTAGATCAATGTTACAATATTTTACTTGTATTTCTGTAACTTTCTTTTATTACTCAACATTGAGGTTTTCAGATTAACCTTATGGACACGTGCAGTTCTAGTTTATATTCATTTTAACATTATATACTATTCTGTTTAATAAAGATACCACATTATATTTCCATTTTCCCCTTGATGGCATTTAGGTAATTTCCAGTTTTTTTACCACTACAAATAACACTGAGTAAATATCTTATATGTCTCCTTATGCACACATGCAAAAAGAGCTCCAGAGAAGAAGCGTGGTGTAAGGATTAAGACCATGGACTCTGGCATCACGTTGCTGGGTTTTAATCTTAGCTGTGCCATTAAGTAGCTATGTGGCCTTGGACAAATCACTTAACCTCTCTGTGCCATGACTACATCACTTGTGGAGTTGTTGTAAGGATTAAATGAGTTAATATCAAAAACATCTAGAACAGGGATTGGCACATAATAAACCTCTGCGACGGTGTGTATTATTCTTATTTACCAAGGAATGTTATCATTGGTATAAAATATACACATATTCAACTTCATTAGACATTGCCAAATAGCTCTTCAGAATTGTACATACTTACGCTATTCCTACTCATAGCAAATGAGAGTCCCTGTTATATTGCCTCATTTTCTACATTTAGTTTTGTCAGGCTTTTAAAGTTTTTGATATTCTGACGGTATGAAAAGATATCTCATTATGGTTTTAATTTGCATTTCTCTCATTATTACTGAGGGTGAGCATCTTTTCCCACGTTTTTGGCCTTTTGAGTTTCCTCTTTTGTTCATTGCCTTTGCTTATTATTCTTTTGTATTGCCTTTTTCTTATTGATTTGTAGACATTCTTTATGTATTCTGGGTATTAATTTTCTTATTGGTTGTATGAATTGCAAGATTTTTCTTCTGGTCTGTCTGTTTTTTTATTTTTTATTTTTTTCTTAAGGTCATCCCAGGCATAGGTGGTCTGTGGCTTTGCCTTTAAATTTGTTTATGATTTTTTTGTTAGACAAAAGTTTTAAGGTTAATGTACTCAAATTTATTAATCTTTTCCAATATAATTGGTTCTTCTGTGTCTTTGAAAAATTTCTTCTATACCGTTAGGTCCTACAAATACTCTCTCCTAAAATTTTTTTTAAATGTTTTAGAATTTTGTTTTTCACATTTAGTCTTAATTGTACTTACAATTTATTTTTGTGTGCAATATCAGATTATGATACACATAAATATTTTCTTTCCCATGTGGATGGCTGGCTGTTCTGGCACCATTTGGTGACTAGTCCTTTTCCTCTTTGCTTGGTTTTGCCTCCAGTTTCCCATCTCCATAGGGAGGTGTCAGTTTCTGGGCTCTCTATGCTGTTTCACTGATCTATTTATTTATCCTTGAGCCACAGCACAATTTTTAATTACTATAGATTTATAATAAGTCTTTAAAGTCTTAATTTATAAAGCTGATAATGTGAGTTCTCTCTGTCCTTATGCTTTTAAATTGTTTCAGCTATTTTGTAGCTCGTTTCTTCCATATGGATTTTAGAGTCAGCTTGTCAAATTACACACACACTCACATGCACACGAACCCCTGTTGGAGCTTTGAAATTACATTGTATTTAGAGATACATTTGGGTGAGAAGCGACATATTTGTGACATTGACTCTTCCCTCCATAATAATTATATGTCTTTTTACTCATTTAGATCCCCTTTTCTGTCTTTTAATAGTTTTATAATTTTATCCATAAAATTCTTGCACGTAATTTTTTTTTTTTTTTGTATTTTCCATCTTTGTCTTTTAAACTGTGTTTTAGGCCAGATTTTTTGTGTGAACAATTTTCCAGTTTTCTAATCTCCTCTTTAGCTATGTCTAATCATCTGTTACACCAATTCATTTAATTTTTAATTTCAGTTATTGTATTTTTGGCTTTGTCATTTCTATTTGATTCTTAAAAAAGAAAAGCTTTCCAGTTCTCTTCTGAAACCCTCTATCACACCATCTGCTCTCTTTAACAGGTTAATCCCTTTAGAGGAACATGAGCAATAGGTATTAGGCTAATTAGAAAGAATATAAAATTGGAAAAAAATACATTGTGTTTATATATTAAAATCTAAGTAAACATTCCAATTTATAATAAAGTATATTATTTTAAAAAATCAGGATATTTCACTCAGGGTTTATGAGGTATCTATTAAACTGGAAGATTCATGAGGGATGTGTTCAAGTCTCCTTTTTTCTTTTTCTTTGGGGTCCCCAGTGCCTAGAATAGTGTCTGGCATAAATTAGATGCACAATAAAGGTTTGAAAATCGATCCAAATTGATATTACAATAAAGTTACCTTTTCAGAGTACGTCCTGACTACTTAGGGATAGGAATTGGAAGAGGATTTTGTGGTAAGTCTAGTAAAGTTTTTTACATGTAAACCAATAAACTACTAAATTATTTAATTAAAAAATCTATCTCAGTAAAAACCATTCAAAGTGTTGAGTCTATTTAGTTGATAAATAAATAAAGGAAGGGAAGAAGAGAGGGAGAAAGAATTCAGGTGGTAGAGCCCTGGGAGTGAGGACTTTGTCCCTCCTATTTAATATAGTTCAGACTTGTTGGGAACTCTTGAACATGTTCTTTGGGTCTTGGGTTGGGGTATGATATAGCTGCCACAAATTTATATGTTTCAGTACAAAATGGCCATATAGATGTGGCCCAAATGAAGTCATGCAGACTAAATATGCTATTAGATATTTGCACGTTTTAGACAGTCTCGGTTGGTTATCAGAGGAGAGAGTTGGGCCAGGTCGAACATCTGATTAAAGTGCAATTTGGTCATGCAATTTGGTTTTTACTGCATGAATTCCAAGTGGCATCTTCTCTAGGTATTATTGCTACAGCCTGCCTAAGACATCTAATACAGATGATTGTAGTTCTTGATTATGACTTCCTTTGGGGAAATGGATTCAGATGTGTTTGCAATTAAAAACAAAACAAAACAAGTCTTGATATAACTTGGGAGCAATTTTGCGCTTTTTCACAGATTGCCACTAGAAAGAAGAAAACTAAGAGATTTGTCATTTCCACTGGCAATCTAGTTTTGCTATATAAACAATTTAAAATATAATGCGCTATACGGTCTGGGAGCATGCGACATGACCACAGGGAATGTTTACTTTTAACCTGTGGTCAGTCTTCCATCAACCGGAATACTCTTAGGACTCAAGATGGAAAAACTGGAATCACATAACCTCTAAGTCATCATTTATCACTTGGCCAAGCAATTGCTTCTGATTGAGCAAGCAGGAGTATTATTTATTGATAGGAGTAGTTGGGAAGAAACAATTTTGACATTGCCGTAGAAGCAGCCTAGGATTTAAATCATCTAGTACTCAGAATGCAGAGAAAATGTTGATCTATCCATCTCTCTCTTTCTCTTTCTCCTTCTCCCTTTCTCTAACTATTTCTTTACCTTTCTATCCATTTCTCTGATTGTTCCAAAATGGACTCAAGAGATTTATACAAATGCATACACACAAATGCATACACACATTATTTTCTGTGGAAAAACTGGAAAATGATAGATAGGTATGTATTAACAGACAGGAATAGCAACATGATTGAAGACTGTACACCAAAATGTTAACTAATATTATCTCTCCATGGTGGTGTTATAGATTATTCTTATTTTCTTCTTTGAGCTTCCCTGTATTTCACAAAATTTCTACAATGAACATGTATCATATTTTAAATAAGCAAATAAATGTTAAATAACAAATAACTGATTTTTAAAAATGATTTCCTACAGAATCTTATTAAACGATAGATAGCAATGAGTGTTAAAAGTTACATAGACCCACTCAATAAAGCAAATGAAAAAAATTAGGAGAAAATAAGAATAGGAAAGGTAAGCCGAGAGGAGTGCTGAGTTCAGCACAAAGAGGCCGGCTGGGAAGTGTGGTGCAGTTGGTGAAGGTGGCCTCGATTTGTTGTTGAGTTTTTCCTCCCCAACATGACAAGGGTGTCATAATTGCTGATTGTCTCGCAAAGTCCCTGGGGCTAAAATAGGTCAATTGATCAGGAGAAGCAATTGATTTTTGCCCTTGATACCAAAAAGTACTGTCTCTTTGGAGTCTTCCTAAAGAGAAGCTTCTCTGTGTACGTATAGACATTTGGAGTCCCCCTCAGGACCCAAACAGTGCCTAGGCGAGGGGACAGTGGGGGCAAGCCAACTCTAGGTCACTGTGGCATGCTCCTTCCTCCTGACTGAGACCATCAGCATCTCCTCTCTGGACTGCTGCACCTGCCGGAGACCTCGTCTCCGCACATGCACTCTGGCCTCCCTCTGACTCCTTTCCCCATCACGGCAAGTCATCTTAAAAATTACATATCATTTCATGTTGTCACTGGTCCTCCTACTGCTGTTCTTTGACATCCTTTAATACATTTCAACATGAAAGTCAGAATGATCTGAAAACTCAATTAGTCCATGCACGTCACTATTTACAACCTTTCAATGGCCTCTTCAGACAAAGACCAAAATGTTTACAATGGCCTACGAAGCCCTTAGGCTGCCTTTCAGCTGAGTTTCTGCGTCTCCTTTTTATGCAGCAGGGGTGCCTCCCTTCACGCCATCATACTTTGTGCTTGTCATTCCCTGTGCCAGGGAGGTGCTCTCTCTCCTCTCCTTACACCTGTTCATCTTTCTTTTATTAATAATTCAGCTTGGCCGGGTGTGGTGGCTCGCGCCTGCAATCCTAGCACTCTGGGAGGCTGAGGTGGGCAGATCCTTTGAGCTCAGGAGTTCGAGACCAGCCTGAGCAAGAGAGAGACCCCCGTCTCTACTAAAAAAAAAAAAATAGAAAGAAATTAGCTGGACAACTAAAAAAAATATATATATGTATATATATATATAAATATAAAAATTAGCTGGGCATTTGGCGCATGCTTGTAGTCCCAGCTACTTGGGAGGCTGAGGCAGGAGGATCGCTTGAGCCCAGGAGTTTGAGGTTGCCGTGAGCTAGGCTGACACCACGGCACTCTAGCCCAGGCAACAGAGTGAGACTCTGTCTCAAAAATAAATAAATAAGTAAGTAAAATAATTCAGCTCAAAAATCCAGACCAATTCTGCTCTCCTTTTTATAATTTCCTGTAGGAGCTTATACATCTCTTTCCAAGCATTCGCCACAGTTTGTAGTTTATGTTAGTTTGTGCAGTTGTTCCATGGATGCTGGTTTCATGAGGGTGGGGAATCTTTTGTTCACCATCATATCCCTTGCAGCCACAGTGCTAAAGCCCAGCATAGGAGCTCAACGAATGCTTGTTGACTAAATTAATGTCTTCAGCATTTCACTGGAGGGTCTTTTGTTCACTCCTCCCACCTTTCTACTTGGAATCACTAGTTTGGAAGCAAGATCAAGAAGAAAATTGGAAGCCTACTCATTCCTTGGTCTGGAGATCTGGAGCATCTCTCCGGACAAAGGATGGGAGCTGTGGGTTGCTGGGCAACAACAACAAAAGGTCCCAGCAGAAGACAGCCAGTAGCAGCATCTTCTAGTCAAAATTGTGGGTTTTGGGTTCAACACAGTTTTCTGCGTGTAGCTTTAGTTGCTTTGGGGATGGGGACTGTTTGCCTCTGTCCCGTCTCCTTCTTGATGGAATTATTCCAACCTTGAGAACAATACTGGTCTCAGTTTTGAAAGGAAAGAGGCATGTTGAGCTCTAAAATTGCATTAAGGCATGTCCGTGGTTCTTGCAGGAAAAGGAAACATGGAGTAGTTGAGTGAAATTGTGTGAGGGTGAATAAAGAATGTTGAAAAATGTGTGTGGGAACATTTATCCCATTTTTTCAAAAACAGTGTTCTTCAGAGTATTACTTAATTTTAAACGCAGGATTTTAATTTGACGATGATCCGCTTCGGCTGCCACTGCTTCCTCCTTCTTACTAAGACTGGAGAAATGTTTATATCCAGGATCAAAACACAATTTTAAGCCTCCAAATTTATCTCTGAATATTAGGTGACAAGATTGCGCGCAGTATTTTTAAGAACTTCCTATGGGAACATGACTATTCCACTGCAGTTAATAATCCTTTCAATTCTTTTCAAAACCACTTTTTTTTTCTTTCTTTTTTTTTTTTAACCTGATGGTTGCTTCATGTGTTGGCGTTTTCTGCAAGCTTATAGTTTAGAATTCTTGGTGCATTCCATGTTTACAAAATAGCCGTTTGGTTCATTAGTTTGACCATTGCGCTTACCAAAATCATCTTGAATGTGTAGAGGCGTTCTCATGGTATCTTTAAAAGAGATTCTTTTAAAATTTGAAATGAATCTTTCATTGCATATGTGCCATGTGATGTCATTTTATGTTGTACTGTCTGGTAGAAATAGACTAGAATATGTATAATCATAAGACATACTTTTTATTACCAACCCTTGGTTCATTTTTCTAGATAGGGGGAAAAGCTTCAAATGTGTGTGTGTAGGGGGAGAAGGAAATGTGGGAGCGAGTATGAGTGGGGATATAGTAAAGTCAGGAGAGAAGAGTAAAGGGTTAGAGCAATTATGCATGTCTGGCAAAGGAACCTTTAAATCTTGAGGTCTGGAACAGGGACTCTTCTTCAATCATTTATTCAAGAAATAATTATTAATTAAATAAGAGGCACTATGCTGGTAAATTTAGAAGTGAAATAAAATCATGGTGCCTATCCTCATGAAGTTTGCAGTCTGACAAGAGAAACAGGCATCAAATAAGCACACGAATAAGCATGCACTTGCAAATTATGATAAAAATATAAGATCATATTAGGAAGACCTGATTTTGAGGTGGGGAGAAGACAGGGAAATTTGTTTCAATTAAAGGAATTTTAAGTTGAGATGTGAAAGACGACTTTCTTAAGAGTTGGCCAACCACAGAGAAGGGGAAAGAGCATTTCAGGCAAGGAAACTTACAAAGACTCAGGGGCGGGAAAGAGCCCAGGACCTTTAAGAAATTGAAAGAATGTCAGTGTGGCTAATGCAGAGAGCAAGGGGGAAGGGAACAGTGCCTTGTTAGGCAAGCTGTGTGTGGGAGGTGGTAAGGGGCTTGGAGTTTCTCCTTAATGCCATGGGACGGCACCCAAGAGTTTACAGTTGGGAGTGGCATGATTGTCTTTGGTTTTTAAGATCACACAGGCTAAAGTATGGAGAATGGATGAGAAGAACAAGAGAGGTGACGGCAACATGCTGAGAATAACAACGTGAGATACTGAGAGTCCCCTGGTTTACATTTTTCCATATCTGCCTATGGCTGATGCGTGACACTTCTTTTGGGTTGAAATACTAAAGATTCTCTAATGTGTTACGCAGCGGAGAGGATAAACCATTATTCTGCATTGCAATGTGAAGAAATAGGCCCTCTTTCAAGTTGCTGATGGCAGAGCACGTGGACACAACCACTTTAGAAAGAACCTAGAGAGACTCCCTCCTTTCAAACACTAACTTCTGGTTTTATCAAACATTGGCCTCTGTGTCCATATAATCTCTCTTTAGGAAAATTTAGGTATTTCTAATATTTGTTTCCCATCTCCTTGTTCTAATGGAGATGAACCTGTGATGAAAAAAAAAATGAGGGAAATTAAAAAAGGTGCGATCCTAGCATCAGGGCTGCTGCCGGGCGCAACTCTAGGGGCCAGTGTGAATTACGCAATGTGGCTGCCCTGCCAGAGCTGGTTTTCAATTTGGTGGTTGCAGGGAGGGGGAATGGGCAATTAATTAGTCTGGGATACTTGAGGGGCTTCAACTGCATATGTAATATTTTATTTCCTAAGAAAAAGATTTGAATGAAGTATGGCAATTTTTTTAAATTTCAGAATATTACGGGGGTACAAATGATTTGGTTACATAAATTACTTTTGTGCCATTCCCATCCCACAGGTAGTGTGCGCTGTACCCATTAGGTGTGATTTTACCCATCCCCTCCTCCCCCCTCCCACCTGCTTGATTTCTGATGAATGTTATTTCCACATGTGCACATAGGTGTTGACCGATTAGTTCCAATTTAATGGTGAGTACATATGGTGATGGTTTTTCCATTCTTGGGATACTTCACTTAGAAGAATGGTCTCCAGCTCCATCCAAGTTAATACAAAGGGTACTAGTTCACCTTTTTTATGGCTGAGTAGTACTTCATGGTATACATATAGGTATACCATGACTTCAAGCTATACTGCAAAATGTTAAGCTATGACCAAAATAAACGGTGAGTTACATGCATGCTTGTTAAATGATTTTCTATCTTTGTTTCTATTAAATATTTCACAATAAAAATAACCTTTGAGATTTCTTAGAAGGAAACTTAATGGATGCTCATTTTATGTGACTGCAGCTATAAGGGAGACAGAAATACGAATTTGCTTACAAACGCCATATTTCTTACGTGTGTTGTCTTCAACCTAGACAAAATGTAATGTCATATTAATACATTAGTATCGGTAGAAACTAATGTGGGTGGGCTAGAAATTGCACGTTACCTAGTTGCCTGTGAAAGATCAGCAAGTGATTTGCCACGTTTCCCCTTCCCTGGATTGGAGAAAGGGCATCCGAGTCCCTTTGTCTTTCAATGTTACTCTCTTAGATGTTTTAAGTTTCAGAAATTATTCTTATTTCTTAAGCACAGACAGTTGCAAATATGATTAAAATAAAATGCACTTAAAAAATAAGTATTATTTCAGGGTAGCATATTTTCATAATCCTACACCAAAGCAACTTTAAATCTTAGTAGGACACATTTACTCCATTTGATGCAGAAGATCAGCAGATGACATTAGAGGTATGTTCAAACGTGATGTTTGTCTCAGTATTTAGTGACACTAGAAATACCAAGCGTGGAAGCTTCCAGAAGAACTTTCAAAGAGCTTCTCACTTCTGCAGCTGCTGGGCACCTCCGTCTTCTCGCTTTGGGTTCTCACTAAAGGTTCAAATGTTAGCTTTATAAATAATGTTACCAAGCGGCCTGAAGCTAGTGTCCCCTGTGCTTGGGGAGGTTTTGGCGTTAAAGCAAACATCATCAATTTTTTAAGAAATGGAAATGAGTTACAGACGTAGACGGCTGAAAGGACTCATGAGTGCTGGGCTTTGGTCTGTCTGAAACTGGGGACATTTGGAAAAGAAAATCGATTTAAAAATAAGGTTCTCCTGGGGGGAGGGAGGCGTGGCTATATGGAAACACACTCTCCGTTCCTAGCCTTCACCTTCTGTACCCCGCCGATAGCAGAACAGAATCCACTTCGTCAATGGCACGACGCGCAGTGTCTTGTTAAAGGGAATACCAGGTTCTCAGACAAGAATTTCATTTATCTGTTTAAACCGAATCTGCGTATGCTTCTCTCTTACTATGAGAAACTTTGGATTTTTTTTTCATCTGATTCATGGTAAATCGAACACTTACAATAAAGTGTCTCCCTTCCCTTTTCCTGTCCTCAGCAATATTTAAATGAGAGCTCTGAAAGAAAAAACAAATAACCATAATTTTTCTTAAATTTCCATTTGACAGTTGACAGAATCTCTATTTTACAATTTTACCTTTTTTTATTTTTAAGGAAGGCCCTAAATGTATGTTATATTTATTGTACATGTAGTTGTAAAGAGCTGTTTGGTGTTTCTTTTGTGTTTTGAATTGTTATTAGTGATTTAAGACTTACTGCCAATTTGGAATATTGAGTCGCCTTTCCAGAGTAGCTTCAAACATGTCACTATGTTAAGCTAAAGTGTGTTTTTTTTTTTAAATCTAAATAGCATTTATCCTAACAGGAATAAAGGACTCATTTAAAAAGAGAGACCTAGATGTGTGTAACAAGTCCTCAAAAACAGGCAAGACTGTGTTTTGATGCCATTAATTACTTTTATTATCAAACTGCTGTATCTATGCTAATTGCTAAATCCCAAGGGATCTCACTAAGATGAGATACAGCCCAGAATAGACAATAAAACCCCAAATCAGCAGAGGTGGCAATTTGAACATCGCGAAGACCATATTTAAAGGCATGCTATAGTCACGATGTTAAGTAAGCAGAGGCAGAAACTATTCATTAATGAATAACTGATTTGGGGGGCAGTCCTGTCATGACGAAGAAAGTTAACTTGTTTGTTTCCCCTTGAGGTCCTTCTGAACCCCAGAATATCACAGATTTGACTTCTAGATGGCTGTGGGCAAAATTAAGCTAAAAATTACGTAATTAACATTACAAAATTTTTTCTTTCAATTCACCTCCATAATGGAAACAAAACCATCTGTCTTCACCCCACCCCACCCTTCCCAGCCTGGACCGATGATCTGTTGGCTGCTCTGGCTGGTTTTGCTACTGGAGACCCCGAGAAACTTTTGTTAGTGCCGACAATTGTTTCTGTCACTGTTAAGCTTTGAAGGTGCTGGGTTCCTCCTTCTGAGACAGCAACCCTCGGGCCTCCCATTCTGATTTATCCCTGACTTTGAATCTAGATTTTGGTTACATTGAGGATGAAGAACATTGTTGCAGTGTTTATCACATGGTCAGACTTGCTCATGTTCTCTTTGCTTTTGCTTTCCATCACTCTTGCTAAATTTTTGTTTGCTTTGGTTTTTGGTTTTAAACGTCATCTTGAGTTGAAAAGCCATTGGAAAAACTTCCCTTGAAGGTGCTTCCTCTCTTTTTCCTGATTGGAAAAGACTCTCCTTTGTTCTTTTCAATAAAATAGCTTTCTAACAAATCAGCAAAACCTCTTCTGCTACTTCCCCCAGTCAGGAAAGTTCTATAGATCACAGAGACGCGAACACTTCCTTCCCTGGAGTAAATCCTGGGAAGCACCAGTGTTTCAAGGCAGAAAGACATAAAGACAGGCACAGAGAGAAACATACTGTGTTTGAGAACCATCCAAATCTCAACCTCCCCCATTAAGACGGTGCCAAAATAGAGAAGGGTCTCTTAAGCCCAAGTTTTCTGTGAAAGAAGACAGCAGAAAGTGAGCTGGAGATTTCCACATCACAGGCCAAATTTCTCTGCTGGGCCTGAGAGAAATTCAGCTGCAGTTTATGGTCAGCAGATGATCAGAATAAATTCCTGGAAATCACCCGCAAAAGGCACCAGACCGATATCCTGGTGATGCTTCTTCTGCGACGTAGCCATCCTAAGAACCTTCCCAAAGCGGTGTCATTTTAGAAAGCACGTCAATGAAATTGGGTATGATTAAATGGAAGCAATTCTCTTATTTGGTTTCATTAAAATGAATCTGTCTCTTGAAATGGATCCGTCTCTCATTTCTCAATATCTCATCAGAGGATGCCACTACAGCGGGGACCAAGCGCTCCCTTTCCAATTTAATGGGAAATCGAAAGTGCGGAGCCACCTGCACAGACAAAAACCAACAACTCTGAAGGATGACCCTTCAGTGGAAACGCATTGCGGGGCAGGCCGTGTGTTTTCCTGGAACTCACGTTTTAACCCCAGCATGCGTCTCTGTACTATATCTCAGTAAGATGCCAGCTTATGTTATACCCTACCTAGTGTCAGCAGTGGGCAAAGATGACTGTCCGAGCTCAGGTTTCTCTAAGACCTCACTCATATTCTCCAAGTGTATGTTATAGGTATAAAGACTAGGGAAGTTGATAATGAACAGCAAGTATTCCTTTAGGATTTTGATGTCAGAGAAAGGAACTTACCGTCTCTATTGCCAAGTAGCTGTCAAATCTGCCTTAATTATGATTAATAACATACACATACCTGAGAAGATTTTTTTCTCTCTCTCATGCTGACTTTCTTAAAATGCCTTTTTGCTAAATATTATGTCAGGGCCAATGCAGCTACAGCTTTAGGGACAGACTAGAATGGTGTCTGTGTGTGGTGGTGTTTATAAAACATTTGTGCTTGGCTAAATAAATCAGGTTCCACTATCTCTCTGTGTTTCTTTGCAGTTGCTGGTTTTACAGTGAAAAAGGAATGTTTTGGGGTGGACAATTTTAATCTTTTCATGAATGAGCTGTCTGATTTTAAAGCAAATCAGCACATATTTCCTATCATTTGTCCTCCAAAAGAATGGTGACCATCATGTTTCTGAAGTGAGCAGTTTTATTGTCGTACAAGAGGGAAAAATGGGGAGTAATTACAATATTGATACAAGATTTGAGAAGGAAGCACACATTAATTGTGAATTGCATCTAAACCAGTCTAATAGAGCTGTATTGATAGTTGTAGTATAGTAAACAACACTGGTCAATGGTAATTGTAAAAAGAAAAAGAAAAAAAAACAAATAAAAATGGAGAACATTGATGGTAGAGTCCTACGTGACAATTGCACATTTAGCTCAGTGTTACTTAGAAAGTGAATTCATAAGTATATGCAGTCGAGAGGATATTAGAAAGAGGCTGTATGTGAATTTTGTACAGATTTTGACTTTTTTTTAGTCTAGACATATCTTTTGCTTATCCTTGTTAACATTACCAGAGTGTTTTCTATTTTCAAAGTGATTTACTCTGGTTTAAATAGTTATTCCCAATGATAATACACACCTGACCTCATTCTATTGTTTAGGTAAAGTTAACAGGCCTTGGAATTCAGTGAGTTGATGGCTCCATCTCTGGCTTAATTGGACAGTTTAAGCTCTAATTGGCTGGTGTTAATCAATCAGGGAGAGAGTTGCACATTCACTCACGGGGAATTGTGGGAGCAATTGATCTAGTGGGCGCCAGACACTTCAGGAGAAATCGCTTACTCAGAGCAGGATTGCACCTTGCAAAGGGTGCTGGCAGGTGTCCGTGAAGGCCCGGTCAGATGCAGCTGGCAGCTCAACCTCTTCCGTGTGCACAGTTAGAGGGCAAACAGATTGCCCTGTCCCTTGTGCTACAGAAGAAAAAGATGTTAGAGTTAAATGTGTTTGCTCACCAAGATGGAGAGAGAGGGGACTGTCAACTAGAACAAAAGCTGTCTTGGAGAGAGTAGTAAGGGCAGATCGGAACACCCAGGTACGATGACGATACTGCTGTGGAATGGAGGCGTCAGAGCCAGCACAGACCCGCAGATTCTGAGTCGCCTGGGCATGAGTTCCTTGAGGAAAGCACTTGTCTCCTTTATCTTTGTGTCCCTTACAGTGTCTTTCCCTGGGCCTCATGTGCCATGTTTACTGAAGAAATACTCGAAAACGCTTTCTCCCATAGTGGATAAACCACGACCTAAAAAGCGTATTTATTTAACATTGAATATTTGTCACGTGAATTGTCATCTACCTTAGTCTATCCTCTTCTCTGGCCTTGGTGCTAAGGTTGTCCCCAAGGCAGCCTGCTCCTGTTGGGAATATGCACAAAAATGTCTGCATCACTCTGTACCTGGATGGAGTCTCAGGATGCCCACCTGGAAGGGATTATGGATATTTAGTTGCGTTAAGTTCTGATGTGTGAAAGAAGGCAGCCATGGACACGATGCTGACTCATTTCAAAGACTGATAATGGCCACACGCAGCTTCATTATGTATTCTCTTCACTTCGGTGAATGTTTAAAAATGTTCTTATTAAAAAGTTAAATAAAATAATCAGTCATATAACTTATATCTTCACCTTGTACAATTTGATTCATAGTCTTGAAGGGCTGCCAACTGCTCTAACGTCCTTACCCTTTTACTTGGCTGAAGAGAAAAGTAAAGACACGATGATAAAGGACTTCCAAAAGTCAATTGCGACAGAGGTGATGCAAGAAGCCAGTCGTCACAGGGGACTTATTTGCTATGGCTTTGGCTACTTCAGAGATGGCGCCTTTGGTGTTGCCTTGAAGGTGTGAGTGAATGCATAGTTGAGAAAGCATCTAATCAACATTGCAGCCCTATGGTCATACGACACAAAATGAGGCAGGTATCATGATAAACAAGTCCAAAAGTCAACATTAGCCTAAATATCCAGACAATTGAGGGAGACTTTTTTTTTTAATGTAGTCTTGAATTTTCTTCTAGTTGATTCTGGGAAATGAGATTGAGTTAATTTATAACCCCCAAAAGCCCCTACGTGATCTGGCTTCCACCAACCTCTCTGAGCTCTTCTGACATTTTCCTCCTTGTTCATTACGGTCTAGCTTTTTCTGACCTCGCATATGCCGTGACTGTTCCCATCTCCAAGCCTTTGTACTTGCTATTTCCTCTGCCTGGAACTCTTTCTTCCATATCTTCACAAGGCTTGGGTCCTTCTCATTATTACTCTTTAAAATAGACTTTATTTTTTAGAGCAATTTTAGGTTCACAACAAAATTGAAGGGAAGTACAGAGAGTTCCCATACCCCACCCCCACCCCCACACAGGCTGAGCTTCCCCGCTATCAACATCCTGCTCCGGAGTGGTACATTTGTTACAACTGATGAACCTGCATTGACCCATCATCATCACCCACATGCCACAGTTTACATTAGGGTTCGGTGTTGGTGTGTACATTCTGTGGGTTTGACAAATGCGTAATGACATGTATCCATCGTCACAGTACGTAGCATACAGAGTGGTTTCATTAATTTTTTAATCTCTCTTCATACATTACTCTCTCAGAGAAACCTATCCTCAGTGGCCTAGATAAAAATAGCAACCCCTCCTCACCCTAGACATTTTCCACCCCTTACCCTCTTTTTATTTTCTTAATGACATTTACCGACACCTAAAATTATCATTATCGATTTGGCTATATGGCGTTTTCCTACCTCTGTCCTTTATGAGATCCCTCCGTAGACTGTGTTGTTCACTGCTCTAGCCCCTCCTAGGATACCGTCTGGCATATGGTAAGTGCTCAATAAATATTTGTGGGATATATGAACCTGCTGAGTTTCTTTAATGTGTCAGGGACTACACTGGTGATAAAAAGATGGGTGAGGTAGGCATAGTCCCTTCCCTAAAGGAGATTACGGGTTAGAGGGGAAGACAAGGTCTGGTGTCATCGTACAGCACGCTGCTATGAGTGCAGTGAAGGACCGTCTGGCTCACAGTGCGGCATCAAGGAAGCTTTCCCAGAGAAAATAACACCGGGACAAAGACTCGAAGGGTCGGGGGTACTTAGCCTGTGGCACGGATGCAGGCAGTGCCCGTAATGGTGCTTCCTGGCCCACCGCTTCTGCCTGTCTCAGGGCTTTGTCCTACTGCCAGGCTGGAAGGGCTGGGGAGTCAGGTCACCCTGCAGGAGCAGCCCACAAACAATGGCTGATGGGAGAGAGTTGATAAATACCCCGTCTTCCTTGGCCCTGTCTCTCAGAGATCCCCAGGGGCATTTACCTCAGTTGCCCACGACAATAATCAATCACACACCTATTACTGGTTTCCTTCTTTTTCCTGCCTCGCATCCCACTCCCCTGCCTCCACCTCCTGCCATCACCTCCAAAATAAATTACGTTCCTTCAAATCCTTATCTCAGTCTCTGCTTCGGGGAGAATCCAACTTAGGACACCTGGCAAAGAAAGAAAGAGCAAGGGCATTCCGGAAAAAGACAACAGCTTTTATCAAAGCCCAGACTTGTTTAGAAAGTAATAGGACATTCGTCGTGGATTCATTGTAATGTGCGTGGCAGGAAACAGCAGGAGATGAGGCTGCGGGAATATTGGACTGGCTCATTTGCCTCTTGTATGGGTTTTTCCAGGAATAGGGGTGGATTTGCATGGATCTACCCACAGTTCTCTCCATGTGGACAGGAATAGGTGTGCATGTGTGTCTATATCGTGGGTTTTATAAGTGCTGAGATCTACGGTTTTGGAATAGAGCAAAAGTACCTGGCTTATGCTGGGAATTACACCCATAATCTTGTTCACCTTCAGTTTCATCTACTCATCAACTACACTAATTAGCCACAAGGCAGTAATAGAGGGAAATCACAGTTTTGTATGTGAAGTCAAAATGAGGGGGCGGGGGGTGGGGAAACAGTCAACGTAAAATAATTTGCACCTTGATCTGGAGTTTGGGAATAAAGCCCTGAACAGCCTGTCAGAAATAAAATGGTTTGTGCCTTGGCCTTCCCTGCTGTCCGGCAGATCTGATGGAAAGAAACTATCTGTGGCTTCCAAAGAGTTGTTGGTCCCCACGTCCCTGACCTCATGCCTTTTTCGAAGGGGAATCTTCAGAGAAACCCATGCTACATTTAACTTTGGGAGCTCTCTTGTGGGCTTGTGTCTAACCAGACACAGCCGATCTGAATATTTCCTGCATGCTAAGCAGACCATTGTCAGCCGCTTCCTCTAGGCTAGATTGTTATAAATGCTGTTTATGATCCTGCTATGACAACTGTGAAGGACATGGCAAGGAATTTATCACAGGATTATTCATCCACCAGCAGAATACCTAATAAGATTCTAAATGACCCAAGATGATAATAAGATCTAGCTTGTAGCAATAAGGTATTAATAAACTGCTTTTTTCAATAAGGGAGAGTCCTGGCATCATTACCCTGACATATTTGTTTTGCTTATATTTTGCGAACAAAGTAGGGCTGCTGGATTGAATAGTAAATTTATAAAAACTCCCGATGTATGAAAAATACAACCCCCATGAAGTGGAACCCATAGGTTAAAGTCAAGAGCACGGCGTTTGCCTGTGACATCTGAGTGCCAGACTCCCGAGCCATCGATTCTAATTGTTCCGTGCCATTTGCCTTTGTATTTAAAAATTATATAAGAATAATATATCGCCCGCTGTTGACCACAAGGCCATAATTCAAATGAAGAAATTTAGTAAAATCATAAACCAAGAAAGTGTAGATGAATAATGGATGAAGCGGGAACGCTGAATTCAAAATGAAATCTGGGATTCTGCTACGTGTCCCTGTTTTGAACGTATAATAGAAATATTTAGTATTAAGTTAATAAAAAAATGGATCCTAGTCATGGTCACTCAGGTATTCCTAGTGAGGGCAAGTGGCAGAGATTCCAGAACCTGCCGTTAGTAATTTTTCGAATAGCTGACCCTGGAAAAATTAGTTGCTCCTCCGCACCACTTTGGTTTTTACCTTTCTGCCTTGTAGCTTCTCTCTACAACAATACTGCACAAGTACAAGGCCTCAAAACCTGAAAATAGTTGTACTTCATTTTGGAATAGTAGCCTTATTCCTTGGGCAGTGTTTTCTGGTGGATTCAATTTATCAGAGCAAATACCAGCATCAAAATCAATAATGTTCTTTTTTTTAATTGAGGTGTGATGTACATACAATAAAATGCACAATTCCTAAGTGTATACGGTTTGAAGAGCTTTGACCAATGAATTTCTGTGTAACTACCACTCAAAACAAGTTACAGAGCATTTCCATCTCTAGAAGGTTTCCTTGTGCTCCGTGAAGCCAGCATCTCTGCCGTTTCCAGCCCTGGCAACCACTGTTCTGACTTCTGTCACCACGGATTAGGTTTGCTTGTTGTTGAACTTCAGATACATGGAAACATACAGTATACTCTTTTGTGTCTGCCTTTTTCGCTGAATATGTTTTTGAGATTCATTTGTGTTGTGTGTATCAACTTGTTCATTCCTTTTTGTTGCTCTATGGATATAGAACTTTGTATTTATACATTCTCTCACAGATGCACATTTGGTTGTTCCCAATTTGAGGCCATGATGAATAAAGCTATGATCATTTATGTACCAGTCTTTTTCATTAACTCAAAGTGGATCGTGGCCTAGATATAAAAGCTAGAACTAAAAAACTTCTATAAGAAAGTACAGAAAATCTTCATAACCCTAGGAATAAACTAAATTTCCTAGATAAGACACCAAAAGTCTGAACTATAAAATGAATGATTTTTAAATTGAACTTTATCAAAATTAAAAATTCTGCTCTTCATGTACAAGTGTTTTTGTGGGCCTATGGTTTCATTTATCTTAAGTAAGTACCTGTGAGAGTTTCAGATACTCTATGCCCTTGTACATTTCTATTATTTCGGCCATTCTGGTGGGTTTGAACTGGCAGTACATTGTGGCAGTACATTGTGGTTTTAATTATCGGCAATCCTTTAAAACTTAAAAATAACCACATAGATAGACTGGCAACAGACCGGATTTGTGTTTAGCTTAGAATCACAATTTCCACATTCCCTTTTGTGTAAAGTCCACACATTTGGCATTTACTCAGGACATTTTGCTCATTGCATTTTAGACTTCCATGTCATCTTCAAATTGTCTTTGACCGACCACCTTCCTTCAGTGTTTGTCTCCAGCTTCCAGCTAGCACCCCTGAAAGAGATTTAAAATAGCAAGCACTCCACCTGACTAGTCTAAAAGCCACTCCACAACAATGACCCAAACCCTAGGAAAAACAACCCAAATTACGAAGAGTATTATTTCATGTATAGGACAAGATATGTGAAAATTCTAAAACTGGCTTTCTGTTAAATATGTAGGTTGTCCAAAGGCTGCACTGGGGCATTGGAATAGATGAAAGTCTGATGGAAATCGCATGTTAGACTTTCTGCACAAATTTCCTTCTGGATCCACAGTTCTCCGTGTAAGAAAGAATAAAATTGCTGTCTGCTACCTGTAGGTTATGGCACTCATTATAACAGAATCTCTTGGCAAATAAAATAGAGACTTTACCTTCTTTTAAACAAGAATTTATACACTTTTGGTCCACTGTGTGGGACAGACTTACATATGGGATGGGACCTATTGAATTTAACAGAAACACCTGTATTCCTCCTTTCTTTTACTTGTGGTCATATGGGAATGGCATGCTCTTTCAGTATGGATACCCTCAGTGATTTTTAGGACAGAACTTCACATGACCGATCTGCAAAGAGCTGCCTTTGAGTGATGTACTTGGAAGCCTTCAAATGCCTGATGGTGACACTGCTGCCCCTTTCTGAGAAGAGTGGCCAACGGCTGTTCCCTGAGTATAAATTGCCCTCTTCACATGGTGTGACCTTGCAGCCCTGGCCACAGCTGATGCCCCGGAGATTGCTAAGTGTCACAAAGGCACTTAGCTGTAGGCTGAGCATGACAAAAGCAATGATGATACCGTAATGATGACAATAACAACAGACACGGATGAACATTTACCGCAATCGACTCTATGATCTATAGCTTAATACTTTTTTTTGTTAGGAAAATGGCTCATTGGATGTAACTCACACCTTCACTGCCATGTTTGGGTTGCTGGGCTCTGCCACTCAGGGGTAGCATTATTGCTATCATCTTGTGTCCACTAAATGTAAATTCTGTTTAGTGTTTTTAATCTTTCTAGGTGCCTTTTTTCCCCATTTAGAATGTATATAAGCAGTCTTCCAATTAGCTTATACAGTAATTTAATAATTTAAGAAATGAACTTGGTGTCTCATAAATGCTTCAAAAGAAGTATAGTGATATAATTTTCTTTCTCTTTTCAATCCATTATTTTACGTCTTCATTAATTATTCTACTTGTAATAGTTTTGCTTGTTACAAGAAGTATGTATTTTCAGTAATGAATTATGAGTACATACTTTCTGTGCTTTGCACTTGCCTAAAGCACTTACTCTTCCATCCATTTATACAAGCAGGGGTATTTATATATTTGGATACTTTTGGGAGGAGAGGAAATGCCTCTTTTATACTGGGGAACATGGCAGAAGGCACCCATTCCCGCCTCAAGAATTATGTAATTTGGTTGGGGAGATGAAATATACGCACATCAATATAGACTTATCAGATTCACGACAGCAGTGTTAAAAATCTCCCAGCATTATGGAGAGTTGATCAATTTCCCTTTGTAATCGCGTTAAATTTTTTGCTTCATATAGTTTGAGGCAATGTTCCTTGCTTCATTCAATCTCATGATTGTTACATCTTCTTGGAGAATTGGTCCTTTTCTTTCTCTTAAACTAATGACCCTTCTTAACTCTTACTCAGGGTTTTCCCCCTTAACTTCTTTTCTCTGATCTTAGTCTTTTTAAATTTTCTTTATACCAGTATTTGACTGGTATATCCTTTTCCAATCCTTTCCTTTCAACTTTTCTGTGTCATTATATTTCATGCATGTCTTTTCCAAATAGCATATAACTGGATTATTAAAAATTTAAGACTATCTGTTCTTAATTGACCAATTTAGTGCATTTAAATTTCATGGTTTAAATCATGATTTCTTTGAACTTCTTTCAACAGTCTTATTTGTTGTTTCAGTATACCCTGCTTTTTCTTGGCTTATTTTTTTTTTTCTCCTTTATTGGCTTATCTTGAATAGACTGAATTTTCTTTATTTCCACCCCTGCCCCACCCCCCACATACACTGGTTTGAAAGTTATACATCTATTTCTTGTATTTTACTGGTCATTAAATTTTTAACATACATACTTAAAGTCAAAATTTATATATTTCCCTCCTCCCAAATCATATAAGAAATTTTGTACCCAAAGATCCCTCTCACCACCCATGATAATTTTTTCCCAGCATTTTGATTCCTCCTTGGTTAAAAACTAGTCATCTTTACTGTTGGTTTTTCAGAGAGTGTTTATTTAGATTTGTCTCACATACTTTCAATTTCTTGCCTCACTATTGCTCCTTGCAATGCTATTTTGTCATTCTGGGTTCAATTTTCTTCCTGCTACAATACATCCTTTAGTGGCTTTTTCAGGAAGGCCAGTGAATAGTGAAGTCCCATAATCTTCATTTGATTGAAAACATCTTTATTTTGTCATTCTACTTGCGTAATAATTTTGCTGTCTATTTCTCCTCAGCACTTTGAAGGTATCATTCTTTTGTCTCCTGGTCTCTCTTTTAAAAATTTTGTGTTGAAATAGAGCATTCATATAGAAAAGCACACACGTCATAAGTACAGCTCAATGAACACACGGAATCAGCACATGGCCAGCACCCCAGAAACCCCTTCATGTCCCCTGCCAGCTTCAAGACCCCCAAAAGACAAAGACTATCTGGACTTCTACCAACATATATTATTATACTTTTGTTTTGGTCTCTATTTTTGGTGATGAAAAATCTGCCATCAGCCTAATCTTTATTTATAGTTAATGTCTTTTTTCCCCTCTTGTTTATTTCAAGATTTTGTGATGGTTTCATTAGGATGGATGTAGCTGTGGATTTATTTTTATTTGCCCTGTTTTACTCAGTGTATTTCCTGAATCTAAGGATACGTTTTCATAAATCCTGGAAAAATCTCACCCCTCATCTCATTGCATATTTCCTCTCTCTCGTCCTTCTTACTTCATCTTTCTGAAATTTCTCAGAGATATCTGTTGGATCTTGTTATTCTGTCCTACGTAACTTTTAACTTTTATGTTTTCTATCTCTTAATTTTTCTACGCTACATTCCTTATTTATCTTTTCTTTCATTGACTCTCTTCTGTCGTGTCTGTTAGGTTAATGGATTGAATTGTGTCTTTCAAAAAAAACAAAACAAACAAAAAAAAACGTTGAAGTCCTAACTCCCAATAACTCAGAATGTGACTGTATTTGGAAATAAAGTCTTCATAGAGGTAATCAAGTTAAAATGAGGTCGTTAGGGTGGGCCCTAATCCACTATGACTAGAGTCCTTATAAAAGGGGGAAATTTGGGCACAGAGACGTGCCCAGCGGGAGGACTGTGTGAGAGACTAGGGAGAATGCCATGCGAAGGCTGGAGTTTTGCTGCCACAAGCTAAGGAACATCGGGGCTACTAGAAGCCGGCCGAGGAAGGATCCTTCCACCACAGGTGTCAGAGGGAGGAAGCGTGCCCTGCTGACACCTTGACTTTGGACTCGTAGCCTTTGAAACTGCATTTCTGACAATACGTTTCTGTCGTTCTTAGCCACTCCGTGTGTGGTAGTCCTTTGTCGTGGCAGTCCTAGGAAACTAACACACTGTTTATTTACTTTTAAATTTTAATGATTCTGGTTTTTTAAAAAAATTTCCGGAAGGATCACATGGTTCTTTTTCAAATTTATTTTTTTATTTTATGGTGCCTTGTTCTTTCATCACAACTTCTAATCTTTTGAAAATCTCTTTAGTTATTTTAAATACACTTACCTTTATTGCCTGTTTCCGATTGCTCCATTATCTCAAGTTCTTAGTGTATTACCTTCCCATTGGTTCTGTTTGTTTACTCTCTCTTATGCAGGATCATTTTCTCCTGTGATTTCTAATTTTTTTTTTTTCTTTTAATAGTGAGCTTACTTTGAGCAGGGGTTTCCCCCATCTTGGGGATGTCCTTGGGTTGTAGAAATTTTTCTACAGAGTAGTTTTGTATTTTCTTAAAAGGGGCACCTCTGTGGTTTTATTGGTCTACAGCCAGTTTTCATTTTCATTTCTTTACTGAGGTTTCCTTACAAGAACGGACAATGAGGACAATGTGCATTTAGACCCTGCACGCCCAAAAACAGACGTGGAGTTTTGAGTTCCCATAACCAACTTTCCTTACTGCTTGGAGCTAGGAAAAGACAAAGTTCCTTGTCTCTTCCCTTTGATGTGACTTCCAGCATCTTGACCTTGTACCAGATTGTCAGTTCCAGCTCCCCACCTCGCGTGGGCATTCCACCTCTCCTGCCGCTGAGTGGGCTCTTCAACCCCAGCGCCTTGCCTTTAGGGCCTGTATCTAGACCCACAACTTGCTGGGCGACCGTAGCATCAGCTCACAGACGGCGAGGTGGCAGCTCTGGCTACGTGTTCCTCTTCACTTCCGGTACCTGGCATTTCTTGCCTTTCCTCTTTCTTTCTCATTCTTTCTCACTATTAAAAAGTTTGGTGCTGCTTCAGAATAGTTTTTGCTACATTTCCCCCAGTATTTCTATGCATTTTTAGAAGAAGGGCATTGGGACTGTGTCTGTGCAGGCTGCCGTGGCACCGGAACGGAAGCCGGGACCAACGTCTGACACTGAATGATTGTGCAGAACGGGCAGTGCGTGCCGAGAGAGCTTTCCAGGAGACAGAGATTCACCCAAGGGTGGGAAGAGCCAAGCATCTAAGAATACCAGGTCGACTTCAGATAAGGGAGGGGTTAAAATGTTTTGAAAAATATTTTTACGTATCAGATTTAGGGCTCTATGTAAAGACAAAGCTACGCATCTAATGTCCAGCACGGTCATATGTGCACGGTGTTTTTATTTTCTGCAGATGGACAACTGTCCTCTTCTTTCTGTTCTTCTCCAAGCCTTTGTAGAAACAAAACTGTGTTCTGGGAACCACAGGAAGCCAGGTTTTTGCAGGAAACACCACATGGCTTCAAAACCCTACCATGCTGACTTAGTCCTCAAGGCAATGCACGGTTGTGAAGAAAGGAATTAGAAGTGTTCCTAGAGCGTTTCAACCTGTAGTTAATGGAGGAAGAAGACTCCAGTCAGAAATTTGGTTTTTAATTTTTAATTTCATCAGCTGTGACTTCGTTATTTGAAAAGAATGTGGATAACAAATCTCTTGCTCCACTTTGAAAATGCCCTCACTACCTGCTAAAGTGGAGATATCTACCTAATTTAACTCCTGGAGGGTGGTTACAATGATTAAATGAGAAAGAAAAAGTGAATATGCTTTGAAATAAAAATGTGTTATATAAGAGAGGCAGCATAACCTAAAGTCTCAGAGCACAGACTAGATTTAAAGCTCCAGCTCTGCCACTGACTAGCTGTTTGGGTATGTTGCTTAAATTATACTTGCCTCAGTTTCCTCATCTGTAAAAGTGAGATAATAGCAGATGTACCTCTTTGGGTTGTTGTAGGGGTTAAATGAGATGTAACAGTGCCTGACATATAGTAAGTTCTCAATGAATGTTGCTTTTTATTATATCCCTTGATATCATAATCTGTATAAGAGAATTAATCTTAGATCCAGGAACCTCAAACTAGTCTAAAAATAAGATCAGAGTGTTTGAGAACTCTCTAAAATTGTACTCCAAATTATGCGTGTGTGTGTGTGCGCGCACATTTTGGGGTGGTGGTGTATTTTCCTTGGGAGAAAGTCCATATTATTCATCAGATTCTTAGAAAGACATGAAACTTAGCTGGGTGTGGTGGCATGTATCTATGGTCCCAGCTACTCAAGAAGCTGAAGTGGGAGGATCACTTGAGCCCAGGAGTTCAAGGGTGCATTGAGCTATGATCGCACCACCTGGGCAACAGAGCAAGACCCCATCTCTTAAAACAAAAAAAGACATGAAATCCGAAAAAGTTAAGAACCACCTTTATTTGAATCTAAGGACTATAGAGCCAAATATTCTTATGCATTTCAAATACACTTTATGGCCCTTGTTTAGCTCAGTAAACATCGATTGAGAGCTGAGCACTCGTCCATAGCAGTCACTCAGCCACATAGGAGCAACACCTGCACCCAGGTAACTCTCTCTGTGCCTAGAAATGACATGGTGGCCTATCGAGGGACCCGAATGAGAATCCAGAAAGTCACTTCGATGATTTCTGCTGAAGGCCATTGCTGTCATGTCTTCCTTTGTGAGCAATTCCAGTGCCAGGTGTGTCACTCTTAACACTAGATGCTCTGTGGAAGTCCTGAAGATTTACTTCAAGCCTTTCTTTGAGAGCAGTGTAGGATTTTTCCCCTTTCCATGAAGTGCCATGAGAGCCTTCTGGTCTTTCCAGCGAAAACCGAAGGTCATGAGATTGAGGGACCTTGGCGAAGTATCCTGAGATACATGACGGAGAACTCCCCAAACTTCATGAATTGTGAGAACCATTAGATTGTTTTCTTCTATCCTTTGAACACTCTTTTGCTTTGGCTCAACTCAGGCATTTAAACAGATTTAGGAAGACTTGCGAACATGTAAATGTCAAACTTTATTTCTTTTTAATGATGTGTGTCATCTAAATAGTGGCGCCATCAACAGGGAAATGTTGTATTTTTGTTATTTTCTTACCTTCTGCTCTCAGATGCCTTTTAACATATGTAAAAATATTTATATAGTGTTTCAAGTCTGCAGCATTCAGTACAGAAATGCTCTTTTGAGTTCTCCCTTTTGGTAATATCATATTTAACTCAAAAGAAGTCATAGGCATATCGGGGGCAGATAGTTGGCACAAATCTGACAAAAAGCTAATGAGCTCTCCTGTGATTATCGGGGAGGACGGTGACTCATTAAGTCTCATTTCCTGGGCAAGTCCACATAGGGAGAAGGAATTAACTGAAATAAAGGCCTGAGAACCTAATGCAGTCAGATTTATGGGCATCTGTATAAGCAGCCACATGATAATCAGTGCAAATAGTAAAATGTTTTAATGAGGTTCTCTGAAATATTTAATGGGTTATTCTATTAATTTTTTTTGAAGTTTTGCTGTTTTCTATTAGAAATTGGCCCCATAGAAAGGAGGGTCCTGAAACCAAGCGGGGGTGTATTTTGATTCGATTCAATCCAAAGTCTTGTTCTCCTACATGGACTCCCATTATGTGTATGTATTAACACTGTCACTGATATTCATAGCTGTGCTGAAAAGAGGGTCAGGATGGCTAGAATCCATAAAGACTTCTCCTTTTGGTTCAAAAATGTGTAAGTATCTGCTTAGAATTAATTTTCTTCCAGGTTCTTTAGAGTGAATCATTTTTCATTCTAAGGGTTTTCCACTGCTAGGAAGAAAATTTTCCAAAAAAAGTAAAAACCGTAAGCAAGATGAAGAAGAGAGCAATTTGTTTTTCACACCTTAACTTCCCTTTAAATGTTCATTTCCACCTTCCTGGTGTTTCCATTGTATTTCTCAACCTTGTGTCCAAGTAGCTTTCTAACCATGCATTAGGTTAAAGGACAATAGCTTAAGTTATTGCTCTTCCTAGGGACTCAACAGGGACTCATAAATGCAAATTAATTTCTAGTGGTAAAATTTTAGGTGTCATAATGGGTTGAGTGGGTTCAGGATATTTGGTAGGTCTCAAATTGCACCCATTCATCAGGCCAGCCTTGTTGCTGCATCATCCTGTGTATTTTGGCACTTATAACTCTGTTTGTTAGAGGAATTGTCAGTTGACTGGTGAGGAGGGACTAATGTATGGTCTGTGTGGTACTTGCTGCTATCTGACCACTTATCTTATCACATAACCGCACTTGGGAACCTCATCCTGAAACAGGAGAGATCACTCTGAGTTTTACATTCTTTCCCTAACTTTGGTATTTCTAGATTCTATCGATATCATCGACTTCTAGACTTGTAACTAAGACCCATGTTTTCTGCCATAACCACAAAGGGAAGGATAACTTACAGGTATGATTTATTTTTAAAGGGCCACGGGCAGGATTCCTAATGGAAAAAAGTCATCCCAGACAACCTTTTCATAGCAAAGATGGGTTTGCCAGTGCAAAATGTCAAGATGATTTAGACTAATTCAGGTCCCAACTCATGTTCATGTTAAACATCTAGTATTTGAGCCGATTCATCTTTTAAGGTCGTCGTTATCTAAGATAACATGCTGGGGCAGACCATGCCAAAAGAAAAGGTGAGGTGTGTGGGATCTTAGTTCACAACATAAAAGTGAATGAGTGAAAGTACCATATTTTCTTCATTCAAAAATGCACAGTAAGAAAAATAATTTAATGTTTTGTGGTTCATAAAATCATCTTACAGTTCATAAATATGCTTAATATAGTACTTTGTTATTTTCTCCCATACTATCTGTTGTTAAATCTTGTAATCAATGTTTTCTTAGACTTTAGGAAATACCGTTCGTTCCCTCTAGGCTAGAATGTCTTATTCGCAATTTCCTGTCTGCATTTTTGGTTTATAAAAACACTGCTGCTAAATCTCTTCTACTGCTGATGAGAGGAAGGACGGTCAGGCAACTCTTTAAAAATAAATATAAGGTATGCAGAAAACACAGGTTAAACATGGTAACTGGATGAACTGAAGCTGTCAAGGCCTAGCTGTAAATGGGACCCTAACCCAAGGGTCTGTGGCCGACACGAAGTTAAGGGTGTATCCAGGGTTGGAGGCCAGTGCAGTAAAAGACAGTGGGCAAATTCAGAGTCACACAGGTTTCAGAGGGAGACTCTGTGGAGAATGCTGGGAGCAAAAACCTACAATAATACATGCAGGTATCTGTGCTTAGAGAAAGTTCTGGAAGGCTATGCCCCTGAGTATTAACAGTGTTGGAGAGTGGGCTGGTGGAGGAAAGAGACTGAAGCATTCTTACTTTTAATTTGTACACTTCAGTTGTTAAAATATTTTATAATGAGCTTATAGTTTTTTAATTTAAGAAACTGTAAAGTAAGTAAAAAGAAAAAGTATATCCCAGAAGTAAAAAATAGTTTGCAACTGCTGAGGTACAGGCCTGGCAAATCCAGAATAACTTATTAAGACAACTGTTGGCACCTGCTCTGCTTCCAAATGCCCAGCACATGAGCTTCTGTCTCTTGGGCCTGCCCCTGACGATGTGGGGCCTTTGACAATCTCCAGTCGCAACAGGACTCTTCCTTCAGTGATTTCCCACACAATGATGGAAGGAAGTAGCCTACTGAAAGGCTGCAGAAGATACTGGATTGAGAAACACCCAGGAGTGGGGGGTGGTTGAGGTTTCCCTTCTGTGAGCCTGGAAGGCTGTATGGCTTGTTCCATGCTAACGGCAGAGAGGAAGATCAAATGCTCTGGTTTTAGGAAAGCAAACATTAATTTTCCCATTGCTATGGTCTGAATGTACCCCCCGCAAATTCATATGTTGAAATTTAGTCACCAGTGTGATAGTATCAAGAGGTGGGGACTTTAGGAGGTGATCATGTCATGAGGGAGGAGGCCTCATAAATGGGATCAGTGACCTTATAAAAGAGGTGTCAGCAAGCTGTTCACACTTTCTGCTACGTGAGGATGCAGCAGCAAGGTGCCATCTACGGAGCAGACAGCAAGCCCTCACCAGACCTTGAATCTGCCAGCACCCGGATCTTGGACTTCCCAGCCCCCAGAACCATGAGTATTAAATTTTTATTATTTATAAATTACCCAGATTAACATATTTTGTTATAGCAGCTGAACAAACTAAGATATCCATGCTTTAGGACCTTTGGTCTGTGTCCAACTAGAAAGAAGCCTTGTTTTCCCCCAGAAGCTGAGAACTGAGATAGCTGGACATCACTAACGCTCCTGTTTTCTGGTGCCACATCAAGGAAACCCGAAGTGGGGAAAAAAAATAACTTTCTCTTTAATGTGTATGGCACAAAGTGAAGTTATATGGAGGCTCATCTGTGTCTGCCACAAAGCCTCCTGTAAGTCTTCATTCATGATTTAAGTAAAAGCGGGGTAGGGACGTCATTGAAACTACCAACACCATTTATTTCTTTTCCCGGAGGATGTTGGCCCATGGACTGTCCCGTCAATCCATTTGAATTCTTGGTCTTTGGTCACCTCCATCCATGTTGCATTTTTTTTTTTCTTTCATTGTCAGCTACCATCTATTCCTAAGCATCCCTTTTACTTTTTTGCAACTGTGAAAACTAAGTCTTGGAAACTAAGTCCCCTTGTCTCAGTGTGTATACATTTTTCAAAGCAGGCACTGTTTTTGAGCTGAAACTGACCTATAAATGAGCAAAGGATGCAGTAACTTTAATAAGGGCTGGTAATTTTGCCCGGACCTCTGTGGTAAAAATTCTTGAAAAACATTATCCCTGTAGGAATATACAGAAAGGGTTTGATGGTGGTATTTTCCCTCTGGCCCATCTCTCTGCCTTACGGGGGAGTTGGAGCCAAATGGGAATGGGGTGATGGGTGAACCCTAATGAAACGTTACAAGTCCCTGCAAGCGACCAGCAGAATCACAGAGTTGCTTTTCTGTCTGCTGCTGTTCACCTTATGTGTCTATTTTTTCCCTTCAAACTTCAATGGTTTTTCCAGTGCTCCCCTTTTGAAAAAGATTGATGTGGCTGGCAATGGCGAGGGGATTAACATGAATAACAAATTATTCTTACACGTTTGAAGTTATAGGCCTATTATACTTGGCCTTTAGGGAAACACTGGGCTTCACCGAGCTGTTGTTCTTCTCAACAAATTTCAGTAATTATTAGTGCTAGGAGTTAGGTTCCTTGGTTTAAGCTCAGCTTATACAAATCATGTATGCCTTTTGGGAGGCTCCTCTGACTACCTGATTCGCAGTGAAGGAAGCTGCACAGGGTACAGCAATTTTTCCCAACCCTAAAATGTATAACTAAGCTTTAAACTGTCTAAATAGTTTGCATCTTAGACCTCAGGTGTGACAAAGGTAAGACGGGTAAAGAGAACCTGGAGAAAATGTATTCATTTGGAGGAGGTGGATGGAAAAGAGGACATGGACACCAGATATGAATAGTTGGCCCCCAAATCCCACAGAATGGTGGTTAGGAAATAGAGAAGAATCAGAAATAGTGTCAACGTTGCTGGTGGGTGGCAGGTTCAAATCTCTGATCAAGTCTAAATCAATTGTGTGACTATAGCACCTGTATAACCTGTCAGAGCCATCCTTGGCTCAATCTGTAATACAGGCATAGCAAAATGCTGATTTCAGGCTTTTAGAGAAATAAATAAATAATGAAAATTCTTTACCACATACATGCTCTTGGTAACTATTATATTTAATAGTTACCTAATACTGTCTGTCTTTTGTACGTGAATTTTGGATGATAGTCTTGAAAAAGAGGACCCTTCAATGGGCTGTGTAAAGCATCCACATGGAAGAGCGTGGGTCAAATCAATATATTAATAATAAATTATATTAAACACTTATCTGTGCAGCCAGATCGAAATCCCAACAGCACCAATTGCTAGCTGTGTGGCTCTAGGAAGTTATGCACAATTTCCATGCCTTAGTTCTCTACCTGTAAACCAGCAGTACCTATTTCATTCACAGTGTTGTTGTGAGAATCCAAAAAGGTGGTTATCTGGAAAGTACTTAGAAGAACACTACGAAGTCATTATTTCAGCAGTACAGTTCTCCAAGCCTCTGGGCAGCTCCACAGGTTCCGTGGTGATAGGATGAGAACATGCGTGTTTCTACCTTCTTAGGAGGGGCTCCAATTCTTCTTCCCAGGGCAGCTCCCCGCTTTCTTGGAAGCACTATATTGGCATTGTCAATATGGTTGGGTTGGTTTATTTTTTGGGAGGAACTGTATGCTCCCTAGCTTCCTACGAGCAGGCCGCTCTTCTCTCAGGACAGTGACTATTTTGAGCTAGCTGCCTGAGTTACAACAACAGTCCAGATTTTGTCATTAACAACAAATTCTAAACCCCCAAATCCTGGGAGGCCACGTCTCCTGCAGTGGGAAAAGAGCAAGACTTGTTTGCCCTCCCCATTCCCAAATAGAACCATCCCATCTGGGTGAAATTTCTGACGAAAGGGAAGTGAATAAATGAAAACATGATAGAATTAAGATCAGATATTAAGATTATTCGGGCAAGAAACTGAATTAAATAACACCCCAAAAACCCTTTCCTTAGACACTCAGAGTAATTCCTTTCTTTATAAGGACAATTACTACCACACAGCCTCCTGACTGAGATTTATATGGGAGGCAGCAAGTGGCCTAAGACAGTTACTGTAATTCTATTCCAAGAAATAGAGGTGAATATAGATGCATTTTGTTTTATATAAACCTTGGTGTGAAAGCCTGGATTCACAAAAGAGATAATACCACCAGTTTAAAATCTGTAGTCTAAGGTTTTCAAAGTCTTTTACATCTAATAGGTCATTATTCTCCTTTTACAGACGAGGAAACAGAGCTCACTATAATAAAGTCTGCTTTTCAATCTAATAGTGTGTTTCCTGGGATGTTTAAAATATGATCGTGCTTACCAAAATCCTTTCCCCTACATGTTCAGGAATATACTTAACATATAAAGCAAGGTATAGAAAGGAAATGAGAAATCGTGGCCTATATTATGTTTACATTTAACAATTAATAATTTTTAATGTAAAATTTTGTAATGCAACGCAGTTATAAGAATTATAAGACAATCGAAGGAGTCACAATTTAAAACGTTAGTTTCTAGAGTACCATAAGGAGTACGGACAGTAAATGGGTCACAATTTAAAATCTGTTATTGAACATCTTCTTTTGACCCTGTGAGTGTGCCTCAGTGTTCACATGTATCACCTCATTTGAGTCTGAACTGAAAGGCTAAAACTTGAAGCTGTAGTGGATGGAGGCTCAGCCCACACGGCCCCCAGCCCTGCCTGTGATAGGCGGAGCGCATCCTTGAGTTGGTTGAAAAGGTGCACACCTAATTCACTCTGAGCTCCCACCCCTCCCCCTTGGGGCCCTCTCGCTGTCATTTTGGGGAAGTGGCATTCCCCTTCTCGCGCCTTCCCCTCCTCCACTACTGTGAAAGCAAACTGCAGCTCTTTGGCCCAGAGCAGGGCTCCTAGTGCATGGTGCGAGGACCCACGCTGGTCTGTAGGCTCTCTGTCATCTGTCCCATGTGGGGTAAGCACAGACATTGAGAGCAAGCCCTGAGAACCTTTTATTAATACATAAATTCGAAATGGCTACAACATCCAAGTACAATTATAGAAATGTAATTTTATTAATATGTCTGTTGAATTCATTTAAAACAATTGGGTTTGCCTTTTTGGTTTTTTTTGGTCTGGGTTGTTTTTTTGTATTTCATTTTTCTGGCAATTCATTTTTATTGTTTTTTCTTTTTTTTTTTACAAAGCTCTTGGTCTGTGACTGATAGGAAATAAAGAAAATGGGCCCTCATCACAGATAATTAGATAATTTGGGAGCATCTGCAGAGAGCTTAAGTGTGCGGTTGCTGGAGTCACAGTGCCCAATATGTGGCCTGGTTATATGGATGGCTGAATGGCTTTGGGGAACTTACCTTCTTCTGCCTTAATTTACTTGTCTGTAAAATGGGGATGGTGGTAACTTTACCTACCTCACTGGGTTGGAAGGATTAAAGAGGTTAAGACTTGCAAGGTCTTTGCAAAAGTGCCTCCCACAGGGTAAGGGCTCAGTGTGTCTTGGCTTACACTTCTGGATGCTCTTGCTCACCTGCACCTGTGCATAAGCCAGGGCTGCACTATCACTTTTCAGGGCCCTGGGCACCTTACCCTCCATGGGCCTCCTTGTCTATTAAAAAAATATTAAACATTTAATTTTAATGGCCATAGTGGTATGAAGATAAGTATAACCCAGTCTATATTCATTATTATATATTTATTATCATTATATTGATTTTTTTCTTCTGACTTTAAAATAAATCAGGACTATATCATTTCTGCAGTCTCCTATGAGAATCACGGGCCCCAGTCACTGTGCTTGCTGTGGGAGGCTCAGGCAAGCTGGAGCCTGCTGGATAAGTCGGCTCTGAAGTAAGCCCTTCCTTCCTTTGCTGGAATGGTCTTCTCTTGAGCATCTTCTCTTGAGCATCATTCCTCTTCGTCATTTGAGACCCCACACAGTCTGTTCTGTGGGTACTGTGGTATTATAATTATCTGTTTACCTGTCTGTTTCCCAGGCTAGCCCCTAAGTTCTTGAAGCTCAAAAAACACCCTGTCTTCCCAGTGCCAAGCACATTGTAATTGAATTAATTCCTCGATTCGGTTGGGTAAGTGTATCGCGGTGGAGGGAGCGGTGTGTATGGGGCCTCTGGACATCTTGAAAGAAGGTTTATTCAGAAAATGGGAGAAGTCTGAAGTCATTCTTTTTATTCCTATTTCCTACTGGCAACTGAACGCTGGTGGACCTCCAAACACAGAAAGAAGAACCGACTTAGAAAATTTGAGAGTCAAGTAGGCAAGTAGCAAGAGCTTTACAAGACAGTTGGCTGAGCAGTGGGAACTCCCCACTGATGAACATTAACGGGAGCTCAACTCGTACATCATACTGAGAACAGACCCCTAAAAGCTGATCTGCTGCCTCATTAGAAGCCAGTCAAATGCTTTCGGTATTGAGTAATACGTTAGGCTGGGCTGGCTCCGGGGAGCAAATCAGCAAGGAGGTTCCACATTAATTTCAGATGTTGCGGTAAGGCTGGTGCTGAGAGCAGCCCTGGCGATGAGGATGTTGTGGCTGAACCACAGGGTAAAAATCTCTGCAAGGGGACAGTCAGGTCCGATGAGATTTCCTGTTACGGCATCCTCTCTGCCAGGCGAAACATGCTTTTTTTCACAGCATTGCCGAATCTCACCAGCCGTTGACTGTTGCAGAGGTTCCCCAATTTCAGGTGCGTGGGACCTGAGCATGCAGACCCTGGGCCCACTCCCAGAGTTTCTGAGTCAGTGGGTCTGGGAGGGAGCCCAGAACTTGCAGGTTTAACATGCAGCCTGGGTAAATCATGTTGCAGATGGATTGGACCAGACTTTAAGAGCATGCGTGCTGCTGGATGAACTTTGGACTAGTGAGAATCCTTTCTTCCATGTTTTGGGCCCTAGGGCCTAGGCCTGTAGATCTTGGCTGTCACTTCTTGGATGCCCAGAACACAGTATAATTCTTAAACATGGGAGGAAGCCACAAATATTCCCTCTATGCCCCAAGCCATTGCCCTTGCAGATCCTAAAGTTCCCAGTTTTTCTTGCTCTTCTGATTTTAGGGTTGGCACATGGACATCTGCAATGCAGAATCGTGTCTCTTTTTCTCAACTCAGAACTGAATCCTAAACTGTGAAACCAGCTCCCTGGAACTCTGCACTGGGGTTCCATTTGCTATTAAGGGCTCTAATGAGGAGGGACAGGCAATTATTATTATTTATTTCACTAATTAGCCAGATAATCATTCATTCTGAAACTATTCAGGGTTGGAGATCTGTTCGTGTGTGCTCTTTGTCTAATGTGGATTCATTTTATTCCCCGAACCCTATTTTTAAAAAACAAAAACAGCTGCTTTGTTAAGTAAGGGGCAAAGGCAGGGGGTGAGAAAGAGGAATTAAAAAAAGAGCAAGAGATCATTTCGGAGCTATGAAGATAATACAACAAGGAGCCAGAGTCCATAAACATATCACCTTTCAGTCTCTGAAGACATAACGCTTGATGATAACCATAAAACATGTTAGTGCAAAATAAATTGCTGTTCTATTCAAATCCTTAAACGTACTACTGTGGGTGTCACCGGAGATATGCAACTCTTTTTTCCAATCCTGAGGTATATTTTATCATAATTTGTGGGGTGGGTGACAGCCTTGTACACATGATTGCCTTTTCCTGCTCAGTTAGCTTGTCAAGGGCAGAGTCCTTTGGCCTTTTATGAATATAGGACCATTAAGAAATGAACAGGATAACTGAACAGCATGGAGAGGAAACTTTCTTTTTCTTTACTAATAAATACATTAAGTTTTCATGGTGTTTGCTTATGAGAAGCTACTGTTTTCTCTCCAAGTTATTGTGGGCGGTGGGCGGGGGCATTGTTCTTGCTGTTTGGATGGTCTGCCTCTCATTTTTATTGTGGGAAGGAAAGAACTTCTGGGAGGTTGATATTTATTTTTAATGTCACCAAATAAAATGTTCAGGAGCACTTCCACCTTTAGGTAGGATATTTTTTTTTTTTCAAGTAGATAATTACAATGGGAAGTTGGTGCTTAATTCATAGTAGTCACTTCTATAGGGTGGGCGTGCAGTATAGCACTGTTTTTGGAAGCCACATCTCCTAGACAAAACCAGCCTGATAGATCAGGCTGAGAGTCTTTATTTATTTATTTTTTTTAAAGACTTCCATTTTGAGAGTTATAACCAGATCCGAGGATGACAGAAGCTACAGCCAAGGGTCTCCAGCCAAGGAAATAGGAGACGGTGGCCATTTGTCATGGAAATGGAAATCCTTGGTAAGCATGGGGGTAGGGATCTTAGCAGAAGGAAGAGGAGGCTTTGCCTCCCTGAAGGATAACTTAGCCAGCTGCCACTACCCGCTTTGTCTTTGTATACTCTCCAATAGGTTAAAGAATTCAACACAGGGAACTTTTAGCCTGAATGACTCTTTCCCCTTAGTGGGCTCTTGTAGTGTAAGTAGAACTTGGAAATGACTCAGAAGTTTTGATAAAAGCAGTCAAAAAGGGACAAACAAGTCCCGTGCAGAAAGTTCAAGGAACCATTGTTCCCAAGTCTTCAATGACTCCTCAGAGCTCTATCGGAGACAATACTTAATGCCCCAGTATCCTGGAGGTATTAGGGTTAATTCTGGTAGAAGCAGCAACAGGAACAATGTCCTAGTATCTACTCTACCCACCACCACAGTAGTAACATATTTACTGAAGGGAATAAAAAGAACTTTAAAAATGAGAAAACTTTTACATCGAATGTATAGATCCCAACATGTTAATGTACTGGATATATTTTATATTGAAGGAAAGTAGAAGAAAGTAATGTAAATGAAAGAAATATTTGCCCTACTTAAGAGTGAGATACAATTACTGAACCCAAGAACCACTTTAACATAATGCTGGCATATTAAAAAGGAATTCAGTTATTTTAAATAATTCTGCTCTATTCTTGAAAGCACTTTCAAGAGCTCTGGGTGGGGAGGGTATCTACCCAAAGGAAAAAAAGACATTCTATAAAAAAGGCATCTGCACTCAAGTGTTTATAGCAGCACAATTCACAATTGCAAAGATGTGGAAACAACCTAGGTGTCTGTCAACACATGAGTGTATTAACATGTGGTATATGTATACCATGAAATACTACTCGGCCATAAAAAAAAAATGATGAATCACCTATTGTATTTATCCTGGATGGAGTTGGAGCCCATTCTTCTAAGTGAAGTTCACAAGAATGGGAAAATAAATACCACATGTACTCACCATTAAGTTGGTACTAACTGATCAACCCTAACGTGCACATATGGGAAGTAACATTGATAGGGTGTCAGGCAGGTGGGAGGGGAAGGAGGGAATGGATAAATCCACACCTAACGGGTGTGGTGTGTGCTGTCTGAAGGATGGGCATGCTTGTTGGGCAGTGCAAAGGCAATTTATGCAACCAAAGCTTTTGTATCCCCATAATACTCTGAAATAAAAAACTAAGAAAAAAAAAAAGAGAGCTCTGGGGGGAAGGAAAACTTGAAGGTACTAAAAAATTAGTCAAGCTGCATTTTTAAAAGATTTTAAATAAACTAGACTTCTCCTGAAGGTCATCTTACTAAGTTACACACACCACACAATGACTAGGAAACAGAGTGTCAGGTTCTATACTAGCCACTTGAAGGGACATAAGTTTGTAGTTAGCATTAATATGGCAAAGGATAGAAAGCCAGAGCTTTCTAGAAAGAAAAATGGCTGAAGAGAAAGCAAAAATGGAGAGGGTGGGATGAGCAGGAAGATGTCTTCCGTTGCAAGCTCCTACATTCAGTCCACGTCCAGGCGGCTGTGGGAGCATCACCCGTGGTGTCGATGGGCAGGATCAAGGCACTGGAAGCAGCGGGGAGAGTGTGTGCTCCCCCTAAGCATAGGCTCCCAAAGAATGGCACTTTTTCAGACCTCGAGACACGCACAACGATCCACCAAAGGAAGCTTTGTCAGCAGTGGTTGCAAACGAGTTAAACACGAGAGCTGAGGTCTGTGTGAGCCCAGCCTTTCAGGTAAACTGGCTTGTTGAGACCAAAGTATGTTTTCCTGATCAGTCACGTCACTAATGATTTTCCTCCAACATGTCAGCACTTACTGCATCAAGGCCTTTGCCCTTGCTGTTCCCTCCCCCTAGAATGTTCTTCCCCATATCTGTGCGGCTCACTGTCTAATTCATTGAAGATTCTACTTAAAGGTCACTCAGCAGCACTGCTTTCCTTCCCCAACTGCCCTACGGAGAATAAGAACTCGTGTCACCCGCTACCCACGCCTTCCCTTTTTCCCTTTCATAGCACTTAGCGTCATCTCACATGGAATATTTTTATTTGCTTGTCTCCGCCATTAGAAAGTTCTACAAGGGTAGGGTCTGTGCCATGTGGAACCTCCAACAGTGGAAGTTGTTCACTGCCTTGGTCCCAGTGCCTCAAACTGTGCCTGCCATTTAACAGAACTCAATAAATGTCGAAGGGATGAGTGACTAGTAACAATAATAGCTTCCCTTTCTTGTGTACTTTGCCCGAGCCACGCTCCACACTGAGTTCCTTCCTGCACACTTTAGCACACCCCATCCATGACATCCCACAAGGTAGGTCACTGTTGTTAATTTGCACCCCATTTTACAAATGACGATGCATTCCTAGTGGACTCACATGCACAGAACTCTGCCGCAGGGAATACAGAGCCTTGAGGGTATTAGCACTCTGTACCTTTTTCTTAATAAAGACTTTGCTATTACACACACATTTTTTAAAAAACGAAATTAGGAAAACATCAAAAGTTATGAAAAAAATTAGTAGGAAAGATGCACTTGACTGAGAAGGAGATGAATTTCAACCGGCTTTCTGGAAGGGACCTTTTGCTTAGTTAAGGTTGCTGTATTTTGGGGGGACAAAATGCAGGATGCCCAGTTAAGCTTGAATTTCACATCAGCAGCGAATTTTTTTTTTTAGTATAAGTGTTATATATTCCATATATTGTATGGGATGTATTAATATGCCAAACGATTATTCATTATTTTCCTAAAATTTAAATTTAACTGGCACCCTATACTTTGGCAATCCTAACTTTGCTGGCTTTCATTTCTAACAAGATAGAGGAGGAAAAATAATACTGAAAATAAGAGTAATAAAAACAATTGCAGCTACTACTTCTGCTCCCCAGGAATAGTACACCCTTTGTATAAATGATCTCTGATCTTCACAAGAACCCTGAGAGGTAAATATTATCTCCTATTCTTCAGATACGGAAACTGAAGCTCAGAGAGGAAAAGTGATTTGCCTAAAGTCACACAGCCAAAAAGTCTATTTTCCTTCCATAACACTTATCATCATCTGACATAAAATATTTTACTTTTTTGCCTCCCCCATTAGAAAGTAAGTTCTAGAAGGACGAATCTAGACCCCAAGGAACCTGGGTCCCTCTGACTTCAAGACCAAAGTTTCCCGCGATCCCACTATGTTCTTTGAGGTACTAGGTTAGAGCCAATCCACAGCAAAAGAGCCCCCAAAGGAGCTGCCAGGGTCTGAACGCCCATCTCTACCTCCTTGGGCCTTATGTTCTAAGGAACTTTTGTGTCAAGTCTGATTAATCCTCTGCAGGGTCATCGAGACAACAGGACTTTCTTATTATTACCCCTTTTGTGTTGTTCACTTGAAAATAACTAAGGATAAACAGAAAACAGCAACAGCTTGCGCTATTTCAGTTCCAGAGTCACATGCATTTTATTCTAAATGACAATATTTAACAACAAAATTGCTTCATTTCAACCTCATTGCATTCCTTCAAGTGGTAGTACTATAATTTAAAAATAATAAATGCAACAGAGTGAATATATTGCTTTCATTAATCCCCAATACTGCTTATTTTCAGCACTTTTAAATTATTTGGGTGTGCTCAATAGATTTAGTTGAAGTGGAAAAAGAATCATTCAAATTTCAGACCATTTGCAATTATCAATTTATCTGCTGTTTTCCAGCCAAGTAACTGAACTTCAGAGTAGCATTTAGTTTGAATGATTTCCTCTCCACCCCCTGCTTGGTATGAAACAGTGAATTAGTCAAGTAAAAATGTCCGTGGAACTGAAGGTGCTATAAATAAGGGCATCATAGCCTCTGAATTATCAGCCAGCACAGGTGATGTTGATTGCATGTCATGGTGTCCCAAGGACATTCAGAGTGACAGTGGAAACTTTCTGTCTCTATGCCCAAAGTAAAGTGAAGAATTAAAGCAATAATCTAAACATTTCACTTCTAACCTTCGCTTTGCTCGATTTCCAAATAATTAACATGAAATCTTAAGGTTTATAAATACGAGAACTTAAACACTAAGTTGGCAGATAAACTATGGAATGCCTTGTTAAATTTGAATTTCAGATAAACAATGAATCATTTTTTAGTATAAGCATGTGCCACATATTACATCCTGTATTTTTATTTGCCAACTCTGGTAACTCTATCGAGGACCAAGACCTTGTATCTTACTAACTTGCCTGGTGCTGTTCTTTAGACACGCACAATAGTGCTTAATTATAGTGGCTTGAATTTATTGAGTGATTGCTATGTGCTGAACACTATTCTACATGCCTTACGTTTACGATCATCTAATGCTCACAACAATCCTGTTAATTAGGTGTATTGTTATCCCATTTTACAAATACAGGAAAACGAGGCTTGGAGAGGTTATGGTACTTGCCTAAGATCCCAGCAAATGTGGTGGCAAAAGGTGGTGGCCGGGGTCTGTACGAAGGCCATTCTGATTTTACTGCTACTCCGTTATGCACTCTAACCGGATGGAAACAAATGACCAGTGGCAGGTAGGATCCTGTGTCTCTTTACTTTTCTTTAAGGTTACAAATATAGTCTTAAATCCAAATGGATATATTCAAGGCTGAGTTTTTCAGTGTTAAGGCATACATGCAGAACTCATCTTAGTGGCAAAAGGACTAGCACATCCCTTATTATTAAAAGGAGCCTCCTGACTCTGGGAAAAACATAAATTTAAGGCACTAAACGCAATGGCAGTAATTGGACAAAACTTCAAGTGAGTGAACGATTAGTTGTTTTGAACTCAGTAAAATTGATATTTAATTGTAAACTCATTATGGGTTGCCCTGAGGTTTTAAATTTAATTTGGGGGGTTTTGAATTATGAATTCGCTTACACTTAGGCCCCATCTCCTAATTGGATAATGAGCGAGTTCATTTGTAAATGGGCCAGGTTCCACGATGAGGGTCTCGTCATGAACATTTCTTCTTAAATATCTATTGTATCTCATTACTGAAAAGATGACGAAGCAACATTTTGAGAAAATTCTAAAGAAAAAAACAGCGCCCACGACACAGCACAACTGTTTTCATTTTTGCACATTCCTTTCCTGTTACTGATTTCTGAAGTGGCCAGAACTGACAGAGATCCCACAGTGCGTGTTAGAAATGAATTCGTGGTTTCTGTCAAGAAGAAACTGCCTATGTAGAAGAAAAGGCAGATGAGGAAAGAAAATCCATCTTGCAGTTTGAGATAATTCTATTTTTGTTCTTAAAAAAAAATCCATAAACAGGATATGCAATGAAGTATTAAGTCGCTTTTTCCTCTTTTTCACCATAGTTATTTTCTTTCATTTTGAAGGCACTGAGGACCTGAAAACTGATTTCTGAATTCTTAGATTCAGGGGGACTCCTCAGTCTGTCCAGAACTCATTTACTGAGCATCTGCCAGGCACCTGGCACTGGGTTAAACATTAGAAATAAGGAAACTCATACTGAACTTGAACTTGCCATGCCATGACAGAAGTCTGAATTATGTGAACAGGTAACGTTGTACCAACAAACTGAAATGACTGACATACACCAAGAAAGATCAAAGTGTCATGATTCTTCCAAAAGAGACCGCCTCGATCCATGACAGCTTTCACATATGCCAGGAAAAACTGTGGCTAGTTGGTCGCAGCTTCTACCCTTAATCAGTTAACAGTACACCCGGAAATGAGAAGACTCGTAGAACACTTAAAACAGTGATTTTCCAGAGAATTAAGGGAATTCCCAATAGAGCTGCCTTGTTATGTAATGCTATATACAAATCGTTCAACCCATAGGATCAATACAGGGGCCTACGCTAGCAAAAAGTGAAATGATTTACGTTTGGAAGCCACAGCTGCTGGTATGAAAATAAACATTGAATCAGTTCCTTCCTCTAAGTCCATGTTCCATTAGAATAACTGTGGTAGGTGACATTTTTCACATTTTAATTGGTGTTTTGCTGATTTTACCAAAATTTCTGCTGATCAAAGCAGATTGGCTATTTATTTATTTTGCAATGAAGCTAACTGTTCACTGCAAGTTTAATGTACTGTAATGAATTTTAAATATCCTCCTAGTCAGATTACAAAGTGTGTGAATCAAGACGTCCTTGTTACACTTAAATTATTAATTACTCAAATGGGCAAAAGGTAACTTTCGGATAAAATGCCATCTTTTAAATGGATCTGAAATGGATAAAATGTTGGGTCTGCTTTAGAAGATGTCAGGAAAATATTAATAAAAACATTTTCCCCTGCAGTCTGCTTAACCCACTCGTACCTGCTTGGTTTTTAGACATATGATAAATACTTTCATTATTAGTTTATTTTCAGTAGCTTATAGAACAATAAGTTTTTATGTTATTTACACTCCAGTGACTTTGGTTTAATTGGCTTCTTTTATGTTATTTATATAAATATAAATCATACTGGGTTTTAAAGTATTAATGATGCATTTTATGTTATAATGCTGTTTTCATCCAGACTAGCACTCCATAAATTCACATCATCCATGGGTAACAGCTAAGGAACTTAAAAAAAATCTACTTCAAAGTTGAAGCAAATGCACTCTGAACCTCAGCAGAACTCTCGCATGGGATGAAAAGATCCATTGAATTACATTTCATTTGCAATTGAGTTAGCAAATTAATTTATTCAAATATTTCTGGAGGGCAGTTCTTAGGTCCGTATGCTTGGGAGACTACATAGATTTTTTTTTCAAGGCACTGTAACAAAGCAAAGCAAAAAACCCATTTAAATAAAACTGAGTTTTGAGCCTTGCCTCCACCAGTTGCAGGAATATGGGTGAGTCTACTTCTAAAGCCCCCAGAGATCGCATCTGTCAAGCAAAAACGTTGGTTGAAAGGTCTTCTGGGTCTATGTAAATTTCTGCAGTTCTAGGTTTTTGCATACAGCCAATTGATGATCTTTGAACATTTTTCTCTCGCATACTAAGATGACATTATGAGTAAATAGAATTCTCTTGTGTAGATCACATTTTTAAATAAACTTTAAGAGTTTACAGATATTTAAGCTTTTCCAAGTGACTCTCTGCATATTGGCCTCTTTCAATGATGGACAGCATATAAAAAATATAGTCACTAATAGATGTTTTCGAATGTCATTTTAATTGGTTAAAAATCAACGTACCCTGGAAGTGGGGGTGGAGAACAAATAAACCAGTGTGGTAAGTTTAAACAACAAAACAGTAATTGTAAAACATTGACAGGTGTGGTAATTTGATTTCGGCTTATTTAGGGAAAGTCAGGTGCCTATGCAAAGCACAGCCCTGATCTTTGTGGTGACACAGGCAGATCGTGGAAAAGGATAAAATACTTCTTGAGCATTCATTTCTAAAATGCCACTTGAACCCTACTCCAGCACAGGTTTTCCTGTTGAGAGGCACGGGATACGAGCTGGTTCATTAGCCTTTGTCCACCTTCGCATGTTCAATTTTCAAAGTGCCTGAAGAGTTACAGGACAAGACAATTTTATACTGCAGGGTAGATCCACTGAAAGAACTCTCGGAATCAGAGAGATCTTCCTAGCAAGAAACCTTTGGTCAAGTTACTTAACCTCTCAGCCTTGGTTTTCTTATCTGTAAAACAGGGATAGTTGGAGTTCTTGCTTTTTTGGGTTGTTGGGAGGAACAAATGAAACGTGGTATGTGGAGCCTTAGCACGGTGCCTTGTTCCTAATAGTTGCTCAGTAAACGTTTGGTTATTATTGTAATGCATCTTCACTATGGTTACTCTAAAATTTGGAGGGATATCAACAAGTAAGTCATGCTGCTAACTATGACACATTTTCAGCTCTGATGGAAACCGCTGGGGGAGGAACAGGTGTTTATTTAGCAAGAATAATGTCATTAAAGAGGAGAGAGAATGTGTGATAGTCAAAGAAATACTACACAAGACACGACAAAAATAACTTGCCGATTGTGGCAGCTGCTCTCAGTATGAATTGCTCTAAAAAGATGGTAGGATGATCAGCTGGTGGAAAAAAGGTGAGAGACAGCTCATTGGATTTGCCCTGCAGCTGATGAGGGGAAAATCACGTAGCCAAGTGGGTGAGCGTGAGCGTGGCACAGGTTTGCCTCCTTGCCTTGAACAGGTCTTTCAGTTTACAAGACACTGACACATTTTCTCACTCTGTCTTGGTGATGCAAGCAGTTCACGTATAATCGTCCCATTTTACAAGTGGAGTTACTGAGGCTCAGAGAAGGAAAGGAGTTTGTCCAAAGCAGAACTCAGACCAGGTCTTCCTTCTCTTAGGAGTCACCTCGATGATTAGCTTAACCTAATATTGTAAAAATAGCTAACAATTGTTAAAACAATTAATTTAATCCTCACAACCATTCAATGCATGGGTATGTATACTAGTACAAACTTCATTTTACAGATAAGGAAACTGAGGCACAGAAAGTTGGAGTAATTTGTGGAATACCATACAGTTAGTGGGGGACCTGGAGTTTGAAGTCTGGAAGCCTGGCTCCAGAATTGACACTCTTTATACCACGCTCTACCACCCCTGGGTGGACCGGAATTGAGAATCAGCTATAGTTTTCAAACCTTAGCAAGTATCACAATCACCTGGCAGGCTTGTTAAAAGGCAGATTGCTGGAGCCCAGCCCCCGGAGTTTCTGATTCAGTAGGTCTGGAGCAAAGCCAAAACTTTGCATTTCTAACAAGTTCTCGGGTTGATGCTGATAGTCTGGAAGTCACACTTTTGAGAATCGATGGTCTAGACCAGAGGCACATAATCTTGATGGTTCAGGCACACTGTACACCTCAGTATTCTTTGCCTGTGAAAGGGGGTTGGTAAATATCTAACTTGGTGGGAGGAACCAAACTTGGGGCTCCTGAGTAGGCTCACACCTGAAGACTTCTCCAGGATCCCAAAATGCCAAAGTGAAGCCACTTGTGTGAATGTTTATAAAGGACTTCCCCAGCAGAGTTAGCTTACACAACCACGGCCATTCCCAGAGACTGTACGTGGGAGTGGAGAGCGTGGACCCGCCCCAGTTACTATACATGTGCCATCAGTGAAAGTGATTATTCCTGGAAATGAATGAGGACGAGCAGGTGGCAGAGCTGTGGGAGTATCATCCCTTTGCCTTCCTGATGCGGGTGGGCGGCGAAGGGAGCGTTGCATGCGTTGAGATCTCCAGAACTATGGCTGCTTTTCTGGAAGTTTTAGCAACATTATTATTTTAATGAGCAAAGTGGCAGTTTGGTTACATCTGCTTAAAAATGCCCAGACTGTGCTGAACTTGTTTATTCATTTGTGATGAAAATAACACAACAATAAAGAATACAGTCAAGACTTTGTGCTATTATGCTCTACTGTTTAATATTTAATATGACTGCCCAAACTGCTTTTTTGTTTTGTGCAGTTATTAAACTTCATACAAAAAATACACTAATCCAACAGTTACGATGGATTAAATTGTTCATTTGAAAAAGAAATTAAGTCTGAAGTGTAGTGATATGACTCGGCCTTGCCACCCACTTCTTGTCCTGGGGACACCTTATAATCAGACACTTGTCTTTGTCAGGCTCCACAACCCATTGAGAAGGGCATCTGTTCTATGTCTGCTTGGTTGAATATTCAAGCCATTGAACTTAACAGAAGACATAAATACTTGGCAGGGAATAAAACTTTGAATCCAGGGTTACTGTTTGTCAAATGCTCAACTGGGAAGAAACGTATTTGTGGAGGATTTCCTGAAGGAAAGGACGTTCATGCCCTCATCCACCATGGTATAATCCACTCCAGGAGTTGGGCAGACCACCGGAGTTGGGTACCCCATCAGCATCATTTTGACAACCTCCCTGCTTCACCAAATTTTTTACACCGAATTGCATTTCTTTTGGCACATATTACCATTGGCTTTCATTGAGCAGTGTTAACAAGCAAGATGACTGGAAGACCTTGTATTTACTTTAAGCATGTTGAAATCCAATGCTCATTACGTGACATCTGCAAATCTTTCAATTTTTTCTTTATATTTATGAAAAATTTCAAGCATACAGAAAATAATAGACCCCAAAGTCATCATGAAAAGTTTTCTTTTTGCTATGTCTGTCTTATTCTTGAAAAAGAAAGAAAATGTTATAAATATAGTTTAATGTTCCCCCAACCCATTCCTACTTCCTACAGGTAACTGCTATACTGGAGTTGGTGTGTATCTTTCCTGTCCACATTTTCATGCTGTTAGTGCATGTCCAAGTGCTTACAAGTAATACATAATACTGCTTTGAAGGTTTTCAAAAGTTTACATGAGTATCATACAAATACAGCTTCTTTTATACAGAGTAGGATCTTTATGAAAACATATGTGAGACACTTTTACTGGGTCTTGTACTGAGCATCTAATTTATTTATTTTTTCATGGAAACGATGGAACATATAAATGTATCTCTCTCTGTACAGTGGTGGTTGGGAATGTGGAATTCAATTTGTCACCTACCTTCATCAATTATAGCACCTTGCAGGTGCATTTTGTTTATTTACTTCATTAAAATAGTTCCTTAGCTTAATTTACCTTTGCATATGTTTCGCCATTTAATTTCTTGAATGTTGCTTCATTTATATTCTTATAATAGGATCCTTCATTCTTATTTTTTTGAGCACCACCTCTTTCTCCCCCATTCAATGCCTCCCCAAGGTACATACTAGTTACTAGCAGAAAGACCCTTCAAAAAGAAGACCCCTCAAATATCTTCAGACAGAAAATAAACTGGTAATTCAGGCCTGTACTAAGGGAAATAGTAAAAGATGTTCTTCATGCAGAAGGACATGGGAGATTACAAATGCACAATGAAGAACGCAAATGGTAAAAATGTGAGTAAATTGAAATAAATACTGATAGTGTAAAAAAATTATAATAAGATATATACATAGAAAAATAAAATACATAATAACCAGACTATACCAGTCAGGAATAAGTTTAATGTGTATAGTGTTCTAAGGCCTTGCCTAGTGAAGGAAGTTGTAAAAATATTATTTATATTAGACTTTGAATAAATCAAGACTGCATTTTATAATCTCTGGGGAACCACTGAAAGAATAGTGAAAGAATTTATAACTACCATGCTAAAAGGGGGGGGGGGGAATGGAATATCATAACAAAATCCGATGGGAGGCAAGAAGATAGGAAAAAAGAAACATGAATAGGTACAAATAGAAAAAAATAGAAAGATGGTGTATTTAAACCCAAATATATCAGAAATTGCATTACAGAAAAATAAAATAAATATCCTAATTAAAAGACAAAAATTTTCAGCTAGATATAAAAACCAAACCCAAATATATGCCGTTAAAATGAGGCATACCTCAAATATGAGGGTATGAGAAAGTTAAAAGTAAAAGTCTGAGAAAAAAATATATCAAGCAAACATAAACCAAAGAGGAGCATTTCATAATGATAAAAACTTCAACACATCTAGAAGATAAAACAATACAAACTTTGTCAACACATTGAGAAATCTAAAAAAAAAAAAAAAAAAAACAGAGAAATCCACAATTGTAGTGGAAGATCTTAACACATCTCTCTCAGTAACTGAAAGAACGAGTATACCAAAAATCATTAAGAATGTAGATGTTTAGAGCAACATGATTAGCAAACTTGACTGAATTGAAATATACAGTATATTAAACTCAACATCGAAGACTACATTCTTTTTAATTGCAAGCGAGCATTCCCAAAATTGACTATTTGGGGCCACAAAACAAAAACGAATACATTTCAAAGAATTAAAATGATACAGAATATGTTCTCTGACCATAGTAGTACTAAGCTAGAAAGCTATATCGCATGTTTGGAAATTAAGCAGTATATTAATGTGTCTTAATATCATATGCATTAAAGAAGAAATCACAAAGGAATTTAGAGAATATTCTGAACTGAATCATAATGAAAATAGTACATATGAAAACTTGTGAGATGCAACTAAAGCCTTCTTATAGGGAAAAGTATAGTCTTAAAAACAGATGTTAAAAAAGAAGGAAGGATGAAAATCAATGATCTAAACATCTATCCCAAGAAGTCAAAAACAGAATCACATATTAAAACTAAACAGTACTACTCAGCCATAAAAAAAAAAAAAAAAAATGGTGATCTAGCACCTCTTGTATTATCCTGGATGGAGCTGGAGCCCATTCTTCTAAGTGAAGTATCACAAGAATGGAAAAACAAGCACCACATGTACTTACCATTAAATTGGTACTAATCAATTAACACTTATGTACACATATGGAAGTAACATTGATCGGGTGTCAGGCAGGTGGGAGAGGGGAGGAGGAGATGGGTAAATTCATGCCTAATGGATTCAGCGTGCACTGTCTTATAGCTCTGACTCAGGAGGTACAAAGGCAATTTATGTAACCACACAGCATTTGCACCCCCATAATATTCTGAAATTTAAAAAAAACCAAAACCCCCAAAACTGAATAGTGTAAAAGGAAGAAAACTGTCATGATAAGAACAAAAATTAATGAATAGGGAAAAACGCATAAGAGAATCAACACAGCTAAAAATTTCTTCAAAAGAAGCTGTTAAAATGGTTAAATCCATGGTGAGTCTGGTCAAGGAAAAAATAAAGAATGCTTAAATAATCAATATTGGGAATACAAATAGAGACATTACAAAAAACCTTACAGACCATTAAAAAGATTATAAGAAAATATTAACAATAAGGTTATGCTAAGAATCTGGAAAATTTAGATGAAATGGAAACATACCTGGAAAAACACAACTTTCCAAAATGCATACAAGAAGAAGTAGAAAATCTATTTAATACCAAAACATTTAAATAAATTGAATCTATAATGAAAAACTTTCTACCTACAAAACTCTAAGCCCAACTGTCTTCAATAGTGAGTTCTACCTAACATTTAGGGAAGAAATAAAACCAATCTTACACAAACTCTTTCAGAGAATAAGGAAAGAAGGAACTTCCCAACTATTTTAATAAAGCTGGAATAACTGGATAATAAAAACCTTATAAGAAAGGAAATAGGCAGACAAATTTTCTCATAAGTAAAGATGCAAAAATTCTGAACAAAATACTAGCAAACCAAATCCAAGGCTAAATGATGAGTACAACACATTTTGAGCAAGTGCAGCAATTACATACACAGTGTTGGATACCTGAAGAGCTCACAAGACTCCATAGGTACACACACAGCACATAAAGATAAAGGATATGATGCCGCAGGAAAGAGAACACATTGGCAAACAGGAGGAAGGTCTCAGATTTCCAGACACAGCTTCCAAAATCCTTTTGCAGTCTCCCAGGATTTGCATCTTCTTTGATTTATCAACAACCAATATACACGGGATACGTTGGTCTCAGGGATGCCAAGGCACAAATTTACTGAGGGGATTTTATACCTCACTGGTCACACAGCTAAAATCAGTCTGTGTAAACAGGTAAAACAGGTGTAAACTGTCAATACATACATTTTCAATAAATATTGGCTGGGTGTGGTGGTGCATGCCTATAATCCTAGCACTCTGAGAGGCAGAGGCGGGAGGATTGCTTGAGCTCAGGAGTTCGAGAACAGCCTGAGCGAGTGAGACCCCCATCTCTACTAAAAATAGCCAGGTGTTGTGACTTGTGCCTGTAGTCCCAGCTACTGGGGAGGCTGAGGCAGGAGGATCGCTTGAGCCCAGGAATTTGAGGCTGCAGTGAGCTATGATAGTGCCACTGTACTCTACTCAGAGTGATAGAGACTCGGTCTCCAAAAAAACACAAACAAACAAATAAAAAAGCAAGCTGACAGGGTGCAGCACATTAGAAATCACAATCTAGTACATTTCATCCACATCTTAGTCAAGGGTTAGTATAAGATTTATTGTCTTCCTTAGAGATAAGACTAGAGCTACCATTGACTACTTGCAACTTCACCCTATCTTTACTCACCAACTTCAGTCATCCCAAGAATGCAAGGTTGGTTTAATATTCAAAAATTAATCAATACAATTCACTGTATTACCTTATGTAGGAAAATCACATGGTCATCTTAATGAATGCAGTAAAAACACTTGACAAACATTCATTCATATATTAAAAACCCTTAGCTTGTATTTTCCTGGATAGAGCTGGAACACATTCTGCTAAGTGAAGTATCCCAAGAATGGAAAAATAAGCACCACATGTAATCACCAGCAAATTGGCTTCACTGATCAACACATAAGTGCACATATAAGAATAACATTTATTGGGTGTCGGGCAGGTGGGACGGGGGAGGAGGAGAAGGGTATATGTATACATAACGAGTGCGATGCGCACCATCCAGGGGATGGACACACTTGTAGCTCTGACATGGGGGGAGGGGGGAGGCAAGGGCAACATACGTAACCTAAACATCTGTACCCCTGTAATATGCTGAAATTAAAAAAAAAAAAACCTTAGCAAACTTGAAATGGAAGGATACTTCATTAATTTGGTAAAGGCTGTCTATGAAACACCTACAGCAAACATTACTGTAAAATATTGACAGCTTTCTCTCTGATAGAAGTATTAAGCTACAGAGTACTCTATCACCACTTCTAGTCAACATTGTACTGAATGTTCTAGCTAATGCAATAAAGCAAAGAAAAGTAAGGTGTAGAACTGAAAAAGAAGAAATAAAACTGTCATTGTTTGCAGATGACATGATTATTTACAAAGAAAATCCAAACTTTTAAAGCAAATGTATTCATTTGCTTATAATTGCAAAAAAAAATGCCACTGAAAAATAACCATTTTTATTAGTTTTTGGTTTATCTAGAGGGAAGGGACATTAACAGGAATAAATAGAAGCAAAAAGATTTCTCTGAATATGACTTATTATAGTAAGTTTTCATTACAGAGTCATGTAATGCTTTAAATATTCAAAAATAAAATCAAGTGCAAAAGAAAATATCAGTGCTTAGAAATTAAATACCAATGAACACTAATGAAACTAACTTTTAATATCAATTTGGTGACATAACCACATAGAGAACATAATTATTTCAAGTGATGTCACAAGATAGTGTTTTGACTGTACATACTTAGTGGGATATATTCTGAAGACAGTAAGAGCTGCAAAGAAATTCTAAATTTTACTCAGTAGTCATATTGTTAGTAGTACTATGTATATTTTTATTTCAATACATATATGCACATATATAGGTAATAAGATAACACATCTAAGTATATTAGTGTTATTAAGGACCAAGATTTCTAGCATAGGAGAGAAGAAATAATTATAGACCTTCAACAAGCTTACATAAAAATCTTATAACATTAGGTTTGAATTAGAAATATCAGCATAAACTCATTATTTTGTTTTCTTTTTTAAAAATACACATTTCCTAGCTTTGTCCACTGAAAAAGTGTGAAAAGTCCAAGAAGTCCAATGACAAGCATATCTAGCTCTCCAATTGTCATTTCTAAATGTCAAAAGAAATCAAGAGTCCTTGGAGGAATGACTAATTCCAGGTGTGGGACGACCAACTTACAACTCTGGGATGCTTTGTGCCTAAAAGCAAGGGAGCTATCAAAAACTAACAAGCCCTGTCAAAGGGGCACAAGAGCCAACATGAAGGAACTTTCTTGGCTAAAGATGGGAAATTTGTAGCACCAAAAATACTAGTGAATTCCATTAATTGAAACACATTGAATCTATAGGAACCCGTGATTCCATGACACTCAACAAAAAGAAAAAAGTTGGAGAAAGCCGACAAATAAAAACACCTAATTAAACTCTTTGGGATTAAGTAAGACAATGGTTCTTTAAAAGCTGTCAATTTTAAGGAAAGATTAAGTATTTTTACTGTGCTTCCAGTATGAACGATATGGTGGAATAATCAAATAGTCCCAGGTGATGAATGACATTTTTCATTATGTTAATTTTTTTTTTTTGAAACAGAGTCTTGCTCTGTCACCTGGGCTAGAGTGCCATGGTGTCAGCCTAGCTCACAGCAACCTCAAACTCCTGGACTCAAGTGATCCTCCTGCCTCAACCTCCCAAGTAGCTGGGACTACAGGTACATGCCACCACGTCCAGCTAATTTTTGCTATTTTTAGTAGAGATGGGGTCTTGCTCTTGCTCAGGCTGGTCTTGAACTCCTGAGCTCGAGCAATCCTCCTGCCTCAGCCTCCCAGAATGCTAGGATTACAGGCATGAGCCACCACACCCGGCCTGTAAAAATGTTATATAATGTGTAAGGAATAATGCAATGAGAAAGTCACCATTTTCACCTCTAATAAGTAATAGATTCAGGCAATAATTATTAATGGATAAAACCGCTAGATGAAATTTTCATGGGGAACTTCACAATTGAGGAATCAGACTATCATCTCCCAAACCCACTGATCAGTCTTAGAATCAGACAGCATGTGCCTCCTGATGTGATTGTAATGAAGTACTGGTTAAAATCCGTAAATTATTCTTGTCAAAGAGTTGAACATGAATCTAACCAAACTTTAAAGCTAACTTCGATTTGGAGGAAACACAAGAGATGAATGAACAGGCAATAGACACTACAAGGAAGTAAACAGGGAAATCCCAAATGTTGGATCCTCTACAGGACAACAGAGGAAAAAGAAAGAGGGAGAGAAAGAGAAAGAGGAGGAGGAGGTGAGGTGGCCCAGGAGGGGTGGCCCAGGAGGACAGGAAGGACAGAGACAAGGAGAGAGAGAGAAAAAAAGAGGGGGAATTAATCAAAGCTGTAATAAAAGAAAATTTTTCTAAACCGAAGAAAGACTCAAGTGCTCACATCCCTCAGTAATCAACATATAAGTGAACAAAGTGTTTTTTTATTTGTTAAAATCCACAAGCTTGGTGATTAATACATATCTCTAATTTTATAGCCAACAAAGAGGGAACCCACATTCCTTTCAAATAACCCTTAAAAATTTGCTATAATTGACAATTGGTCACAAAGAATATATTGACTTCATTGGTTGATTTTCTTAGTGGTAATGTTTTTACTTTTGATTTGCAAATTTATCTTAAATCAGATTTTGATATCTCTCTCCTTGTTCCCCCCAATCCCCCAGCCTCCATTCCAAAAAACATGGCTTAGTTGGTGGCCCTGGGTTCCTGTTTTGTGAGATTAGAGATAAATCAGGTCTACTTTACACAATCCATCTTGTATCTTGGTTTTATTTTCTTTCTCCTCTCTAAATTTACTTGGCTAGTCCTCATACTTACTGTTCTAGAAGAATTTTACACTGTCAATTTGCATAAACCATCTCCCTGACATTTCATTTGGGGTTGCTTTGATTTTTATAAAGATAGTTGAGATAACCAATATGTTTACAATAGTGAATGTTCTTGTTTAGAAACAAGGTATACATGTATCTATACCATCTGGTTGTCTTTCATATCAGTCAATAAAGTTGATAGATTTTTTTTTATTGTCCTTGCACATTTCTTCTTTTGTTACTATGAGTGGGCTTTTTGAGAATTTATATTTTCTAAATTAGTTTTTGATAATGTATGTGGAGGCTCTTGGCTTTCATATGTCACTCTTACATCTGGCCTTCTTAGCACCTCTTGTTATAATTGTTTAAAAATTGACCGAACATTACCTAAATATCCATCAATAGGGAATGATTAAGTTAATCAGGGTCAATCTATTCTACAGAACATTGTGCAGCTGTTTAAAAATAGATTAAGTGGGAAAAAAGAAAGAAAAATAAAAAAAGGAAGTTGCAGAATAATATGGTGTAATTCAACATGCTGATGTTTGTGTATGCAATGTAAATTCATAGGATAAGGTCTGGAAAAATGCATCCCGATGTTAGCAGTGATTACCATCGGGTAGGAGAGTAAAGGGGATTTTTCACTTTTCTACTGTCTATATTTTGTATTGTTTGAATTTTTCTAAAGCGTAAATTTATGCATTGCTTTTGTAATTAAAAACTTTTTTAAATGTGTAAGTGAGATACTGGGAAATAGACAAGTTAATAAAGATTGACCTGGAGGAAGCTCCAGGGAGAGTAGGTATAAGTCCCTAGAAAATACCCACGGGTCATTAATTTCTACAATCTCTTTAAAGTCACTTCCATTTGGCTTTGGAAAAAATCTGTGGCTCTACACAACCTGTCAAGGGATATTACCAGCATCTATTAGAGCAGAAAATGAAGATGAAATGTAACACAACTGTCCAGTGAAATCAGTGGAGACATCCCATCTCAGTGTTTATCTATCTCACATGGTTTCCCCTATGCAAGGGCCATGGACTAGAGAAAGACCTAAATAAACCAGCAGCTAAGGGAATTGGATAATTTTCCTTCTAGCCCTTTTCATTGCCAGCTGGAAACCAGATGAGATCAGCCTTATTTCTTAGGTCTCTCTAGTGTCTAGAATTGGTACACAGGTAGCCCTTCCAGCCTGGATTTAGAAAGGTTGGTTTAACTGCATCAGGTGGGTCAGAGCACCCTAGTTTGCCTTGAAGCCAGGCTCTTCTCTGGTGCAGCACACCAGGTCTCTATGGAGATGGCTCCTGACTACTTCCTGTCGCTGGAAGTGCCTGTGCTGTTTCCCTTGCAGTGAGTTAGAGTTGTATCTTAGGTTGTGTCGTAAACACGTTTTGGTAAATGTGTGGCCTGGACTTTTATTTTTGTAATACATTAAATGAGATCAATGGTGAGCACCTAACACAGCGTCTAGTAGCTCTTTTCAAACTTTAATGTAAGAAGGATGCTGATTTAGTAGGGCTGAGGTAGATCCTTGCGCCTGCATTTCTAAGAAGCTCCCAGGTTGTGTGGATGCGATTGGTTCAGGGACCACACAAAGGAGCAAGAGTGTACAGCACATGCTTTGTATTCAATAAATACCTGTTGATTGAGTCCTCTTAGGTCCTAACCCCCAGAAATTTGAAACCTCCTGTGCAGTTATATCCTTTCTCTTTCTAGTAACTTTTTTTTTTTTTTTTTAACTTTCTGGCTTTCTGAAAAGATGGCTCTATCTAGTGATCATGTTTTGCATAATTCCGCCTCCATCCTGATATTCTGACCACGTGGAGGCAGGACCCGGGGCTGTTTTTCCATTTAGCCAACATCACTGCATGTGCCTTCATCTGGTCACCCTTTCCCAGCATAACTGGGCAGAATTGGCGGTCTCTGCCCAGCAGAGATGCCCCACTGGGGCTGCAAGTCAGCATCGTGGGCCAAGCCATGGGGAAAATTGATGGTCCCTTCTCCAAGAACAGAGCCATCAGCCCCTTCCCTCCTCTGGATTTGTGACCTGCTTGAGCACAAAATTGGTTCACAAACTTAACAAACCAAAAAACGAAAATCAACCAGCTCATCAACTCTAACACAGAAGTGTCCTAAAGCGAACAAGGATTAAAAGTTAACTGGGCTGGTGTCTTGCAAAATGTATTGCCTAATTAGTTTCCCTTTCACCGGAGGAAAAAATCAGTGTTTGCCTATTGAGCGATGGTGAAAATACTGCATAAATTAAAATCCCAAGCCTAGTCCTTTTTGGGTGGATATTTCCCTTAGAGTAGGATCAAAAGTCAAGTCAGAAAATGATCGAGGCCAGGCGTGGTCACTCACACCTGTAATCCTAGCACTCTCGGAGGCCAAGGGGGGAGGATCACTTGAGGTCAGGAGTTTGAGACCAGCCTGAGCAAGAGTGAGAACCCTGTCTCTACAAAAAAATAGAAAAATTAGCCAAGCGTGGTGGTGCATGCCTGTAGTCCCAGCTACGCAGTAGGCAGCGGCAGGAGGATTGCTTGAGCCCAGGAATTGGAGGTTACAGTGATGCTGATGCCACTGCACTCTAGCAGGGCAACAGAGTGAGACTCCTTCAAAAAAAAAAATCATAGAAATTTGTGTTGAAATATTCTCGTAGAATGAACATGCCATGTTTTATACAGACGAAGACTCTAGTTTTCTTTTATGAAATCATGTTTGAAATTTTAAGACTTGTCTCGTTCAGGATCACTGGATTATGTAGACAGAAAAATTCTGTTGTCTTGTGATCAATTTAACAGTTATTCTCACTTATTGGCTGCTCAGCTGGGAGCTCTGGTCGGTACAATGTTAAGGGAACTCGCTTGGGGGTTACGGCTGTGCACATTAGCAGAATAGATTGGCCTGTGATTTGTAGTGCAGGCCTGGTTTTGCAGGGAGAATTTTCCACCCACCCGCAGCTTCCTGGTGATGTTGGGATCTGTCTAGCTGGTAGAGGATCAGTAGCTTAAGGAGCTAATGAATATTCATTTCTTTTCCCTGGGTACAAAGTAAAATAACCAGTAATTAGTATAATATTTAATACTTCTATTCAAAATAAATAAATCTTTTGTAAAAAAAAAAACACCTCTAATTATTATAATGTAGCAAATTCCGCATATGTGGCTGGAATTGGATGTAGTGTTTTGAAAATGTTCCTAAGCCCTCATTTACATGTTTTGAGATTAGTTAATTATTCCCCTTGTATGCATAAAACAAAACTCTAAACTTCTACCTGCATTTATTATTCATTTTTCTATCTCCCAAGTTTAGCCGATGCTAATATTTAAATCTTATTTTTGTTTTAGACACCGAAGATATTTGTATTTGGAAGTAATCTTCTGGATTTGGAGTTGTTCTTGTTCTTCCTTCTCTCATTCCACAGCTATATAGGAGGCATGTGGCTTATGCAAATTCCCAGTGGTGTTTCTTATCGGACCCTAGGTTTAGGTGGCAAGGTTTAGCTATTCCAGTTTTTTTTAATATACATTTTTAATATACATTTTTGAGCACTTAATACATGGCCAGCACTGTGCTTTCATATATGCCGTTGCATTTTTATTCTACAACAACCCTGTGAGATTTGGTTTTTCTGCTACCATTTGCAGATAAGGAAACTGAACTCAAAGTAGTTTCTCTGAGTTGACGCAAAGTGTAGGTTTCTAAATTATCCATCCGTGTGGGTTCAAATCCAGTTTCCACCACAACTGCAAGATTCTGAAGCCTGCTTTTCCCAGTTGGTGAGGGAGACAGGTTTAGAGGCGGTGAGGGTGTGCCTGCGTGGACATCAGACTTCGCTGGGGTGTTGCCATGGGCCTGGGTACTTGTGGGTGCCAACCTCTGCTGAGTGGAGGGGACAGCCTGGCATCAGTGGCCTTATAGGCGAAACCTTTCTGGGCCTGTGATAAACAAGGAACCTTCTGACCTATGGCCCAGTGGTTACTCAGTGACGATGCCTAGTGCTTACCAGAGAGAATTCACATTCCTGCCCAAATGCAAATGGGTGGATATTACAGTATGTCCGATAGAGTCACAATCCGTGAAGGCCTACGGAATGCGCAGTGCTGTGATTTCTTAATTCTACTGAAAAATGCAAATGATGACATGCAAGGAGTTTGTACGAATCATCCCATGTAGGGAGCAGAGACAAGAGCCTCCAGTTTAGATTCCTTTGAGATATTCCCAGGACAACTGGAATAAAATTCAGATTTCTTACCGAGGCCCACAGGCCCTGTGAGGTCTGGCTACTGCCTGCCTGTCCCAGCTCCTCGAGTGCCCCCTTCTGCCGGGCCAGCACTCTCTGGCCACAATGGTCTCCTTTCTGTTCCTCTGACTGGCAGGTTTACAAAGCAGCATCTCCAGCTTTTACATGGAGGGGCAGTGTGGGACTGTGGAAATCAAGTCAGACCCACCTTAGTTCAAATCCAAATCTGCTGCAAACTAGCTGTGGACCTTGGTTAAGTCCGTTAACCTTGCTGCGTCCTGTTTCCTCACCTGAAAAGGGGGTGACAGTTCCCACCTGGACAAACTGCTGTGAGAAATAGGTGAAGCAGTGTGTACAAAGTGTCATGCATATTTACATGCACGTTATGTAGAGGAGGTTTGCACGTGCAGGGTGTCGATGTTAATTTCCTTCTTCCCTCCTGTTCTCTATGTGAGTTCGTCCTGTATTGTGCATCTCACACCGTTCACACTTCATCCTACCCATGAGTAGGCACTGTGCATGAATCCTGTTTTACAGGTGAGGAAACCAGGATAGTGCTGTTAAGTGATTCACTGAAAATTCCCCTCCTGGGAAACAGTCCAGCCACAGCGTGATCAAGTCCTCTTTCCCTCCCATCAAAGCTACCTCCTTCCTCTGCCTGTGACATAAAACAGCAGGCAGATCGATGAAACGGAAGGAAATGAATCTACTGGCCAGATGAACTCCCGGGATGGCAGAGGGCATCTGCTTCATCCGCAGGGGCAGCACTGCCTGCCGGAGCTAGAGGGAGCCTCTGCTGAGGAGAGGAGCAAGTGTGGGCAGAGGAGGACGTGCCAACCCCTCGTGTGAGGGCCCTGGCCACCTGCCTTCGGAGCTCCTCCACCTGTTGATTCAGACTTTGGTCTGAAGTGAATAAAAGGGCATGCAAGCTACTGTGTTTACTGTTCACTATTAAGGCATGCGAGGGAGCTCTAGCAAATTGCTGCTGGGCACTTGGTGGTCTGGCTATGGTTTCTAGGTGCCACGCGAGCTAATTAGAACACACAGCAAGTGTTCGTTTGGAAGGAGGCGGAGCAGCGAAGAATGTGGGTGTAGAGTCAGACTTCAGTTCAGACTCCCAGACCATCAGGTATCAGCTATGTGACCTTGGGCGGGTTATTTTCTGGATTTCCTATTCGCCACTTCCGTATAATAGGATTAATTCCATCCACCTCACAAGGCTTATCTGAAGAATTAAATATGCCTGGCACATGACAATTTGTAACAGATGATGGCTACTACTGCCATCTCCTTTCCCTACAGATAGCATTATCCTCCAGGTAGGCAGTTGACAGAAATGGATAGAAATATCTAAGGGCTCCTACCATGACCCCCAGTGTAACAGGTCCAAGTATGGAGGCTCTCCTTGTTTCCAACTTGTGTTTTGTTTTCTGAGTATGATAAGTGAATCCTGGGGAAATTAGACAGTTCACTTCTGAACACCTCTTAGATGGGGTGGAAGTAATGTGAGTAATAAATTACCCTCTCTTCCCCAAGATCTTCCTGGTCATTATTCTCTAATCTAATTAGAATGCCAGCTGTGGATCCATCCATCTTCATCAGGCAGCAATGGTAAACCTGGGAAAGTGCTTACTGCAAAGGAACGTCGGTGTAAGGAAGGATGGATTTTACGTGGAGCGGCAGGGATGCAAACTTAAAAACTTGAGCTGACATCCATAATCAGATGTGAGGCTTTGTTCTGCTTCCCTCTCAACTATGAACATCTAGGTACTTGCTTTTTAAAAAACAGACGATCAGATGTCTATATTAGAAATCGTCCCAAGGTCTCCAGAGTATATTCTTGCTTGTATAGAATTCCTCCCTGCAACATGATGGGAAAGTATCTATGCTTTATTGGGTTTCCTCTCACCACATCCCTCAAAGATTCCAGGGCCTAGAATCTAGGTTTTAAGAGTCATTTGTGATCATTCTGTGACATCTGTGGCTTTCTGGGACATTTGCATGTCTAATGCATTCAGATGATATGGCGGTCAAACTATCTACCAAACAGACCAAGATATTGCTAGAAGAAAACACACACTGACAAAGAAAGATCTATCTTTGTCGAATCTCCAGAGGAAATTAAGTAAAATCAAATGGTCTATATGCTTCTCTCCACGGAAAGTATAATCACGTAGTGTTATTTGGGGACCCATCAGAACCCTTCCTCATTCATTTATTCATTTATTTGCTCCTTCATATGCATGGCTATAGCTTGGTGAGGGCAGGGATTCTAGCTGTCTTGTTCACCATGATTTCTCTAGCACTTAGGACATATAATAGAAGCTCGACACATTTTTGCTAAGTAAATTGGTAATGGACATTTACTGAGGACCTATTATGTTCTGAGTTCTTCAATTGTTAGAGTTAAAACTGTTTCCCAAACTTTAGTTCTTTATATATTACCTTCCCAATATTTGCTGGATCTATAAACTACTGTTTCTTCTACTTTTTACGTTTTTCTTTAAATTGACTTTTCTTTATACTTAGCCTTATCCAAAGCAATAATATCTGCAAAATTACATATTAGGTATCTATTTGCATTTTTTTTTTTTTTGCTAGTTCACATCAAAGTAAATTTGTAACTGTTAAAAAACGGGACTCTTGTATCACCTAAAATTATCCCAAGGGCCTCCATTAAAATATTAATACAAATCTAATCTGGAATGAGTTGAAAACATTATTGATCATACCCACTACCTACGAACCCCCAAAATAAAGGGGGCCCGGGGTGGAAGTTCTGCAGAGAAAGGACTTCAGAGTGGGAACTGCTGCTCACGGGAGCAGGTGACTCTGCATTCCTGAGGGTCAGTGGGTACCCTGGGAAGCACCTGCAGTTTGTGGTTCTAGCTGTTTGTAACTTTGGTTGGATAAATCATTCGCTGAGCCTCTTGTCCCTTAACTCCAGTATGGAAACAGCGTCAAGCACAGCTTCATCACCGTGACATTCGAAATACACTTGAAAAGTGTGAAGAACCATTTTATTCAATAATAAATATACAGCAATTGCACAATTCATATTTTTATATATTTGTATTATCATGAAGTTGCTAGGCGAGTCATGCAAAGCTCAATGCCAAAAAAGGCAGAAAGGGATGGAGAAGTATTTCATTCATTAATTCTTTCAGTTGTCCAGTCAATACTTAGCTATGTTCTAGCCCCAGAACTAGGTGTTGAGAATATTACAGCAAAAAGACAGACACAGCCCTTCCACTTGTAGCCTAGCAGGAGAGACAGGCAGTTACACAATTACATATATAATTACTTTATTATAGCAATGACATAATAGATGCCAAAATACAAAGTGCAAAGATAATGAGCAACAGGGAGACCAACCTGAGGCGTCAGGGAGGGTATTCTCGCAAAAGTGACATTTAAGCCAAGGCCTGAAACATCGTTAAAGGTTAGGTAAGTATATAAAGGAGCATTGAAAAACCTACTTTCCAAATTTTTATGAGACCAGGTACCTACCTCTTCCTTATTGCTTACTCTGTTTCTGACCAACCAACCAGGGCTTGAAATTCTAGTGGGTTTCTCTTCTTATTCCCTCTCCAGTTGGTAGACCACACTGGCTGCTACTGCCTTAAACAAGAAGTATGGCTTGAGAGAAGACCACAGGACCTGGAGAATGACGCACAGCAAAGCACTACTGAGGATATGTCTCCATGCCTGATTATAAAGAACTAACCGTTAAGAATGTAGTGTTTTCACTTCTCAGGGGAATTCCCTTTGCCAAAGAAAAGAACAAACATGGTAGGCATAGACTCAAGAGTCTGTAAAGGTAGGAAGGTTAGAGTGAAATCTATTACAGCAGACACGGTTAGTGTAACATAAAAAGACCGCTGCCTGGCACGAGGCCTCCAAGTCCTAACGGGGGTCTCCTTGCTAGGCCAGCTAAGACAAGGAGCCACTGGCAGGCACCAATGGAAACCATAGTTATTCTGCCCAGAGTAGCCCAGGCTCCCTCATGCTTAGGATCCTCAGAATGCTTCAATTTGTTTTTGTTTCTTTAGTTGATTTTTTAAACAAGGAACATATATTTATTATAGACAAAAATAGTAAATAGAGATTAATAAAATAAAAGTTAAATACAAATTAGCCATTATTGGCTGGACACGGTGGCTCATGCCTGTAATCTCAGCACTTTAGGAAGCCAAGGCAGGAGGATCACTTGAGACCAGGAGATTAAGACCAGCCTGGGTAATACAGTAAGACCCTGTCTCTACAAAAAAATGAAAAAACAAAAAAATTAGCCAGGCATACATGTACATGTCTATAGTTTAAGCTACTTGGGAGACTGAGGCAGGAAGATCACTTGAGCCCAGGAGTTGGAGGCTGCAGTGATCTATGATTGCACCACTGCACTCCAGCCTGGGTGACACAGGGAGATCCTGTCTCCTAAGCAAAACAAAAAATTAGTCATCATCTCACTATGTAGAAAATATTAACATCTGTAAGTATTTTATGGTATATCCAAACAGAGATATGGATAGAGATATAAATTAAAAAATTAACTTGAGATTATACTGATATCAGTTAGTTGGTAATCAGTCCTTTACAATATTTTTTTGACATTCAATGATGATTTACTTCTTTAGAAAACACCTTAGGCCTTCTAAGAAGCCAAGTCTCCTGAAAAATCATTGGCAAAGGTTACTCATCCTAATAATCCACAACTCACAATCCTTTTCAGCTGTTGGTTAACCTCAGAGCTTAACAATAGGTCCTTGTAGCAACGTCATACAAGCAGCTGCTCCCGTGGAGACTGGGGACTGCTGGGGTTGGGCAGCAATTTTGCAAATTTCACGTGGAAGTGTCACTTAGGGTTTTCCCCTTCATTTCTCTTCAGCTTCCAGAAACAGAGAAATAACCACACCCTCAAGCAGAAAAATGACTTTACCTGTCGTTGATAGGAGCTCAGCACTTTGAGGGACAGTAAGAAAAAATTCGTTTTGCAAAAAATAAATTTGTGGTTTAATGAAGACGAATTCAAACTCTTAGTGGAGGGTAACTGCATGCCGGAGTTAAAGCACAGGGCTAAGCTCTGTGAGCTGCAGCTGTTTCTCCTGTTCGCGTTTCTAAGGTGGTTCACAATGCTACGGTATTATGAATGTGCTTAAATTAGATGGCCGTGCTTTTGGTCTGGCCACCAAATGCTCCAAACTCACCCAGCCTCCCCTGTTTTGTGCACCCCCTCAACATTCTGGGACCATTAAGGCTTTAAACTTCCAAAGACCTGTCAGAGGGGAGAGCTGGCTGGAGAAGGGGCTGTCCACAAATCTGTCCACACTGGTCAAGGATGAGTTTGCTGTGGAAATGACACAGTTAGCATACCTGTCGGGGAAGGAGGTGATTGCAGCACTGTTCACACATGTGCCCCATGTTGGCGGATTAAAGCGGAAAATGCAACATTGATCAGCACATCTGGTATGATATCCTACAGGGAGAACAGAGCGACAGCCCCAGAGGTGCCTACCTATGACTGAGCTTGACTTGAAGGCCCCTTTAAGACTTAAAAAAAAGAGAAGAAAAAGATTTGTGTTGGGAAATTTTCTGCTTTCTTAATAATCTTTGTCCAAAACTTCCGCTGGAGCTTCAGTACCTAAATGACTTGTGAAAGGGAATTAGGATTCTCTGGTCTTTCAAAGACAAAAACAACTAAAAGCAGTCCAAGCACATAATACATTTGTTCACCTAGTTATAACTGCAGTAACTAATATAATATCTTTTTGGCACTTACTGTGTCTGGGCGTTATCTTATTTATTATCTCATTGAATTCCGACAACACCAGTATGAAATAGGCATGGTTTTAACATTGAACTCTACGGCCCATCCTAAATTCATTTGTTTTGTACTTGTGACATTTCTGCAAATGCACACGCTTTCTTGTGACATGAGAGAGGTGAGCCTGGGGCTCCGGAATGCTTCCTAGCAAACTGCAGAAGCTTTGCAAAGTGCACTGCCAATGAGCCTCACTTTTCTGCCTCCTAACGCCAGGACAGAATCGAATGAGTGATTTCACTCAGATAATCAACCTGGAGTGGAAACAACGCTTGAAAAGTTGCGGTGCTCAGAGATGATAAAAAGCATGGTTTCATAGAAGTTGCAGTTTCGCTTTCATTTGAGGTCGAAACACCTAAAAGGAGAGGAAAAAACCCGAGGGCAGAGTCAGGAGACTGGGTTGGGCCTGTTCTGGCCGGGCTGTCTGCCTTAGGTGAGTCTCTTGACTTCTCTGAGGCTGGATTTCTTTTTTTTTTTTTTTTTT